>VZRS01002632.1:30813-68985 GCA_013398055.1 Ifrita kowaldi | reverse complement strand
AAGATCATCCAGTTCCAGCCCTATGGTCAGGGACACTTCCCACTGTCCCAGGCTGCTCCAAGCCCCAATGTCCAGCCTGACCTTGGACACTGCCAGGGATCCAGGGGCAGCCACAGCTGCTCTGGGAATTCCAGCCCAGCCAGGAATTCCTTCCCAAGATCCCATCCATCACTGCCCTCTGGCACTGGGAAGCCATTCCCTGTGTCCTGTCCCTCCAGCCCTTGTCCCCAGTCCCTCTGCAGCTCTCCTGGAGCCCCTTTAGGCCCTGGAATGTGCTGGAAGCTGTCCCTGGATCCTTCCCTTCTCCAGGGGAACATTCCCAGCTCTCCCATCCTGGCTCCAGAGCAGAGGGGCTCCAGCCCTGGGAGCAGCTCCGGGGCCTCTTTGGACTCTCTCCAGCAGCTCCATGTCCTGCTGCTGTTGGATCCCAGAGCTGGACTCCGTGTGGGATCTCACCTGAGCAGAGCAGAGGGGCAGAATTCCCCTGTCTCCTGCTGCCCACATTTCCCCATCCAAACTTGCAGGACCTTCATCTCCATCAATACCTCATGAGTGGTCCCTCCTGGTCCATCCCAGCTGGGATAACGAGTGATCTGTGTCCCTGCAGGCCTCAAGGTCCTTGCACAGAAGATCCCGGAGGGGTTGATCACCGGCACGCTCCCCGTGTCCTGCCAGGTGGCCGCTCCCTCGGGATCTGCCCGCAGGAAAACGACGCCCAGGGTGCCGCCCACACGTGCAGAGAACAAATGGAGGTTTTCTGCAGATGACCTCCAGAAGTTAAAGCATTACCTGGCCGAGGAGCACGTTCCTTCAGACACTGCCAGTAAGACTCCAGAACGCGCTGCAGCCTCACCATGGAATCATGGAATGCTTTGGGTGGGAAGGGGCCTTAAACCTCATCCAGTTCCACCCCGTGCCATGGGCAGGGACACCTCCCACTATCCCAGGTTGTTCCAAGCCCATCCAACCTGGCCTTGGACACTGCCAGGGATGGGGCAACCACAACCTCTGTGCAACCAATTTCTGATTTGGGGTTTTTTCTGAATTGTTTTTCCCACAGGCCGCCTTACCCGGGGTGTTTCCAGCCACGATTCCAAGCTCTCATCCGTGAGGAGCAACCCCAGCCTCCCCAGCCCCGCTGGCAACGTGGGCTCCCTGAGCAGCCGCTCCCACAGCAGGACCAGCGTCCAGAACAGGCCATGGAAATAAAGGAATATCCAGGTTTTGGGAATCCTGAGCAGTGCAGCCCATTTGTGGTTTTAGGAATCCGCAGGGAAAAGCAGCCGTGGTGAGATTTGGCGGCTTGGGCAAGGCTGGGCAGCTGGAATGATGTTTCCTGGAAGCAGGAATGGCATCACTTGAGGTGCAGAGCAGGGCAGAGGTGATAGAACTGGTTTGGTAGGGCAGGGAGCAAACTGGTAGTAAAGTCTGGGACCAGTAGAAACCGTTCCACAAAGCTTCTAGTCCAGCTGAAGGAATTTGTGTCCGTAACATTCCCGGGCCGTACCTGGAGCCATGAGGGTGAACAGGCCAGAAATCATCTGTGAGCACAACCTTTGGTGTTTTTAGCAGAGATAAAGACGTTCAGCAACTTGCCAAAAGCGAGAGAAGATCCTGGAAGGGTCTTTTGGGGTTTTTAAAAATAAATTATGAAAATGAACAGAAGTATTTTTAATAAAGATGTGTTTGGAATTGCCCAGTTGGTGCTGTGACAGTCGTGTTTGCTCGTGGGCACTTTGTGAGTAGTTGTGTGTTTTCCAAGGTGAGCTGGAGAGGAATAACTGGATTTTTTTTTTCCAGTGACTCCTTTGCCAGAGGTTTTTTAGGAGCTGCTTTAAGGTTTAGGGTGGCTGAAGGGAGATTTGCTGCTGCTGCCTCACCAGGGTGTCCCTAAAACCCAGCAGGGCCCTGGAATCTGGAAAGGAGCAGGGTGAAGGTTTGGAAAATGAGTAGCACAGTTTTCCCCAAATTGGTGCTTCTGGATATCCTGGGAATCCTCTGATTTTCCTGAGCTGCCTATGAGACTTTGGAGGTGATTTTGGAGGGATTCTGCTCTCCAGTTTTTCCATCTGGCATTACTGAGCCTGCTCCAGATTTGGTTAGCATGGTCTTGTGGGGTTTCTGTGTATTTTTGGATTCAGTGGTTTTTCCTCTTTTTGAACCAGACAATCTTCAACACATCCCAAAATTCACTGGTGATTTTGGGGTAATTGTGATGAAAGGACAAAAAGTAGGAGAAATGGCACATAATTTCCAGTTTGGCAGCTTAAGACTCAACATCTCTGAGCACGTTTATCATTTATTGTGTCTCTGAGTCTGAAATGGGACAATGCTGATTGCAGGGCTGGCAGTTTCACTCTGATAAGATCCTGCTGCTGTGGGAATAGATTTTTCCAGCTCCATGAGCTCTTGGAAGTGTCATTGCATTGGCTAAAATCCTGATTTTGCTATCCAGCTGTGGGAGACAGATCCAGAATCCCTGGCTGCTCCGTGCTGCGTGAAAACCTCCCGGTGAAACAGTCAGACAAAACTGGCCTGAGTCGTTTGAGATCCTCCAAATCCAAGGAATCAAAGGAAGGACTGAATGTGCTTTCCCACCATCTTGATGGATTTGTGTGGATTTGGACTCTTGGTGGTGTTTGGAGCAGAGTGGAACTCTACAGAGGCTGAGAGGTTTAATTGTTTAATTTAATAAAATGTAAATTATGGCAGCTGCTTGGGTGATTTCTTTTCAGCTTTGAGAGCTGTGGAGAGGCTGGAAAAGCTGGGAGTGGGCTCAGCTCCCCATTCCCTTGGGATTGCAGCAGGTGAGGAGGGATCATACAACCAGAAAGGTTTGGGTGGGAGGGGACCTTAAAGCCCCTCCAGTTCCAACCCCAACACCTTCCACTGTCCCAGGCTGCTCCAAGCCCCAATGTCCAGCCTGGCCTTGGACACTGCCAGGGATCCAGGCACAGCCACAGCTGCTCTGGGAATTCCAGCCCAGCCAGGAATTCCTTCCCAAGATCCCATCCATCCCTGCCCTCTGGCACTGGGAAGCCATTCCCTGTGTCCTGTCCCTCCAGCCCTTGTCCCCAGTCCCTCTCCAGCTCCAATAAATCCCACTGACCTCATTGTCCCAGAGCCCAATTCCCTTTCCATCCTCTGCCAGACCAGAGGGAAAACCACCACCTTCCCTTCTTTTTGTTCCTGCTATTTTCATGCCCTTTCAATCAATCCCCTTTCCAGGTCACTTGCCCAGCACACTCTGTTTGTGCTGGCACCAACTGCAGCTCCAAAAGATCTTTTCCACCCGATTTGGGAAAAAGAGAAAACAACCACAGGCTTTTCTCATCCTTCTTTCCATTTATTTATTGCCTTCTCCCCCCTCTCCAGCCGCTCCAGCCCTGATCCCAGCTCAGTACATGTTGTCCCGGGCGTGCTCCATGATGACCTTCAGCGCCAGCCAGGTCTCCTCAGCGGTGGGAATGATCTGTTTGGCGGGCAGCAGGAACCCGTAGCGCCCCGTATCCCGCAGCTCGAAGGTGAAGGAATATTTAATCCCTTGGTTGTAGGTCCAGTCGATGGTTGATCCACTCGCTCTGTCTGAGGGAGGGAAAAAACGGGAGGAGGGATTTGGAGCCTCAGTCGCTTCGTGCGGGAATTCCGTGGGATATTTGGTCGAGCCACGGCGTGAGGGATGGTTTTGGGATTTGGGGATTTTGGGGGAGCCAGGGCTGCCCCCAGAACTTACAGATGGTGGTGATGATGCTGCCGTACTTGTACTTGGTGCCGTACAGGGAGGACAGAGCTGCCACGGCCTTGGCGGAAAGCTCGTGCTGGGAATACGGGGAGAGGAGGAAAGATGAGCCAAAGAAAGGAAAATCCTGTGGGATACGGCTTTTTTCCGGGTGCAAAAAGGATGCAAAGCTCCTCCCAGCTTCCCAGTGGGTGCAGGATGGAGGTGGCTCCTCCTTGGGGCAGCAGAAGAGCAGCTCCAGCCCATCCCAACTCCTCAAACCCCGTGGGCCTCACCAGTTCCTGCTGGTTTGTTGCTGGGGTTTCGGTGTAGCCGTAGGGATAGAGCAGGAGCTGGGAATAGCTGTGGATGGAGACGAAAGCCTTGATGTTCCCGTGGCTCTTCACAAAGTCCACGATGGATTTCACCTCGGGCTCCGAGTTGGGGTAGGGTCCATGGTACGTCTCCGTGCAGGGGTTTCCGCTGGCTCCGGCATCTGCGGGAGAGAGGATGCTGAAAACACTGCAGGAATTTGGGGGCTTCCAAGCCCAAGAGGTTTTCCCACTCCTCAGATGCTTGGTGATGATCAAGGAATGCTCCTGGGGCTCCTCCCAGAGATTTGTACGGTGACTCTCATTTGTCACCAGGGGACATCAAAGCCCTGGTGGAGCCCAAACCCTTGGCTCTGCCACAGAGAGCAAATCCCGCCTCTTGCCCAGGGAACATCAATGGATCTTTGAGCCAGAAACGGCCTCGGAGCCTCCACCTGCAGAGTGGAAACATTCCCCAGGGGCAAGGGGAGAGCTCTGACCTCCAAATCCTGCGTCCCAGTTGCGGTTGGGGTCCACTCCGACACAGATGGAGCCCGAGTGCTTGGACCTGGTCTTGCGCCACATGCGGTTCTGGAAGGGCAGAGCCACCTCAGCTGGTGCCGGGGGCTGGAGCTCCACAGCTCGTGGTGGTCCCCTTCCCATCCCATGGAAACGTAGATGAGGAGGCTTTGCCCTCTCAGGGATGTGCAGCACCCCAATCCTGCTCCCCAGCCCCATCCAGCACCGCTGTAGGAACCAGGGCGAGGAAATCCGGGGCGGTACCTTGGTCTGGGTGAAGGCGAAGCCGTCGGGGTTGGTGACGATCTCCAGGAAGATGTCCATCGTCTCCAGGATGGAGGCCACACCTTCATTATTGGCATGATCCTGGACAATCTAGAGAGGACGGAGGTTTGGGGCTCCCTGTCCTCCCTGTGGGATCACCCACCTGGATCCCGCGGTTCCTGAGGACCGCGTGGCCCTTTGGGGATGCCAAAGGATGCCACAGGGGATGCCCGCGTGCCCGAGACGTGTCAGTACCTTCTTGGCAAACCAGACGCCGCTGGCCTGTGTCACCCACTCGCGGGAGTGGATGCCGGTGTCGATCCAGACGGCCGGGCGGTTCGAGCCCCCTGTGCTGAACTGGGAGAGCAGAGAGGGGAGGGCTTGGCTTTGTCCCTGTCCCTGTCCACTTTCCCCTCTGGGTCACGATGCCCAAATCCTCACCTTGAGCACGTACAGGGGACGGTCCTCGGTCGAGCGGCCGATCTCCAGCTTGCTCACCAGGTTGGGGTTCTCGGCCACCAGCATGTCCATGAAGTTGTAGATCTGGGAGGGAGGGATGTGGGGGTCACTGCCAGCTCAGCCCCTGCCCTTGCTGCACGTGGAGCAGCAGGGCTTTGCCAGGAGCAAACTTTTCCCCCAAAATGCCCCAGATCTCGTGCTTTCCCACCTCATCCAGCGTGTGGTAGGCCTCGTAGTTGAAGGTGTTGGTGTTGAGCGGCAGCTGGCGGCTGCTCCGGAGCATCTCCGTCTGCTCCTCATCCACCAGGGCCTGTGGGACACGGGGTGGGATGAGCCCCTCATTCCCATGGGGTGGGATCCCTCCTCTTCCCCGCTTCCCCTGCGGCCCCGCTGACCTGCACGTCCTCGATCATGATGGAATAGGAGACTCCACTGGCCTCCAGGTGGGCTTTGACGGGCTGCAGACTGGGGAAGGGCACGCGGATGTCCACGGGAAATCCGAGCCCGCGCGGTGCCAGCCAGAAATCCAGCTGGAGAGGGGGAAGTGGAGATAAAGGGGTGGGATCCTGCCTCGGGATGCATCCCCCAGCACCAGCCTGTCTCACTTTTCACCACTTGCTTCCCATCATCCCACACCCAGCCCCGTCCCTGCTTTGCTTGGGGGGTGTAAAACAAGGGACACGGGCTGGGGGGCGTCCCCAAAGTCCAACCCCACACCCAGTACCTGCAGATGCTCCAGGGCCTGCAGCTCCTGCACTTTCTGCAGCTCCTCATCGCTCTTGGGGGTGACACGCAGCACCTGGTGCCTGTGGGGTCAGGGGGTGCTGGGGGGCTTGAGCCGAGCTCCAGCCCCGTTAGTCCGGCCTAACCCCACCCCATCCATCCCCCCACCCCAGGGATTTCCCCTGAGCCTGTGCTCTCTCAGGGCTGAACCAGCTCCTTCTGCCCCACCCAGTGCCACTGTCCCCATCCCGGCCCCCCTACCCAACGAAGGTCTCGGTGCAGGTGGCCACTGCCACCAGGGCAGCCAGGAGCACAGGGAGCCTCATGGTCAGTTGGGAGAGCCAGTCTCACATCCCAACAGCGCCCTGGGGCCTCTTAAATCCCATCAGGATCGTGGTGGCCCCCAGCCCGGCCCCCCCAGCTGTCCCTTTTCCCAGGGCCCTGGGAAGGCTCTGGCTGCCACCGGCCAAGGTCAGGCCCCGCCGTCCCCATCCAGGCACTCCCAGTCCCGGCCAAACCTGTCCCAGGAACCAGCTGGGGCCATGGCGAGGCAGCTGCCAGCAAGGTGAGACCAGGAGGTGCCAAATCCCACCGCCCCCAGCGCCGGCTGAGGGGAGGGAAGGATCAGTTTGGGTTGGGAAAGCACAAAATGCGGATTTTCACTTGGGGGTTTGGTGAGCTGGATCCCTAAACCACAGTGGTGGGGAAACTGATTTAAAGCTTGGCCCAGGACAGGGCTCAGAGCAGATGAGAGTTGTCCCAGGAGCCAAAACCAAACAGCAAGTGCCTGGAAGCACCCAGCAGTGGCCCTGAGGGTGCCCCATGTCTCTCCTTGCAGCCCCCCGGGAAGGGATGATGGAGCAAAGCTGCTCAAAACCCCACAAATTTGGGGTTGGTTGCCCGAAAATCCCCATCTCCTCCTATGTTGGCTGTTGGCTCCAAAGGATGGGGACTTTGAGCCAAAGCCACAAGGGGAAAATAAACACCTGCAGGGCTGGGAGTCCTTTTCCATCCTTGTTTTTGGAGTTTAGCAGGAAAAAACGAGGGTGCCTGAAACCACTGATTCTCCATGAGGGTTTATTGAGGTGAGGGAACGCTGTGGGAGGTGCTGGGGTCAGTATGGATGCTCCAGGACGTGGACCATGATGTCCAGGAGCGCCGGCCACGTCTCAGTGGCGGTGGGGACGATCTGGGAGCTGGGCAGGAGGAATCCANACCACAGTGGTGGGGAAACTGATTTAAAGCTTGGCCCAGGACAGGGCTCAGAGCAGATGAGAGTTGTCCCAGGAGCCAAAACCAAACAGCAAGTGCCTGGAAGCACCCAGCAGTGGCCCTGAGGGTGCCCCATGTCTCTCCTTGCAGCCCCCCGGGAAGGGATGATGGAGCAAAGCTGCTCAAAACCCCACAAATTTGGGGTTGGTTGCCCGAAAATCCCCATCTCCTCCTATGTTGGCTGTTGGCTCCAAAGGATGGGGACTTTGAGCCAAAGCCACAAGGGGAAAATAAACACCTGCAGGGCTGGGAGTCCTTTTCCATCCTTGTTTTTGGAGTTTAGCAGGAAAAAACAAGGGTGCCTGAAACCACTGATTCTCCATGAGGGTTTATTGAGGTGAGGGAACGCTGTGGGAGGTGCTGGGGTCAGTATGGATGCTCCAGGACGTGGACCATGATGTCCAGGAGCGCCGGCCACGTCTCAGTGGCGGTGGGGACGATCTGGGAGCTGGGCAGGAGGAATCCGTAGCGCCCCGAGTCCCTCAGCTCCAAGGAGAAGGAATATTTCACCCCGTTGTCATAGGCCCAGTCGATGGTGGTGCCTCCTGCCATGTCTGCAGGGAGAGGAGAGGAGATGGGAGCCTGTTCCCGGGGGATTTGCGGCGGGATGAGGGAGGGACACTCACAGATGGTGTTGGCAATGCTGCCGTAGGTGTATTTTGTCCCGAACACGGCGGCCAAGTCGCTCACGGCCTTTTTGGCCAGTTCATTCTGCAAAGGAACCACCAAAAGTGGTGGGATCTGGTGGATCAAGGGGCTGGGGGATCTAGAGCCCATCATTCCCCATCTGCTCTGCTTGAGGTTTTCCCAAAAAACCCTTAATTTTTGACGTTTGATGTTCACCTTGCAACCACCCTCCACCAGCTGAAGGGGTTCAATATTCCGGTTGTATCTAACGAGAGGAGCAGGGAGGCTCCTGGGATGCTCTGCCTGACTTTGCCAGGTGGCCACAGCCCCACATTTTGGGGCCATCTCACCATTTCCTGGTGGTTGGGTATGGGCGCCGTCCTGTATCCGTAGGGGAAGAGCAGCATCTGGGAGTAGCTGTGGATGGAGATGACGGATTTCACGCCGCCGTGGCCACGGATGAAATCCACGATGGCTCTCACTTCCCTCTCGGAGTGGGCGTGAGGGCCGTGATAGGTCTCGGAGCAGGGATTGCTGGAGCTGGCGCCTGCAGCAGGGGGAGGAGGCACCACGCAGAGAGGATCCCTCAGGGAGGGTTCCCATCCCTGGGTTTCTCTGCTCTAGCAGAAAGTTTCGATGTTCTGAGGCACAAACAATGCCTGGCGTGGGGACCTGGTGGCCGAGGTCTCACCTCCAAATCCAGCATCCCAGTTCCGGTTGGGATCCACTCCGACGCAGCGGGATCCGGCGTTGATGGACCTGGTCTTGCGCCACAGGCGGTTCTAGGAGCACGTGGAGAGGAGACTGGAGCAGGGATGTGAATCCCAACCATCTCCAGGGATCTCCACTCACCATCCCACGTGGGGAAGAACCTCCCTCCCCACCCAAAAACCATGGACAGCCCTGGCTGGGGACAGAGCTGGGACAAGGACCCCCGCGGTGTCCCCACACTCACAGAGCTGTGGGTAAAGGCGAAGCCGTCGGGGTTGGTGACGATCTCCAGGAAGATGTCCATGCTGTCCAGGATGGCGGTGACAGAGGGGTCCTGCCCGTATTCCTCGGCGATCTGTGCGTGGAGAGGAGCAGGAGCTGCCCCGGTGCCCCTCGGAGATGAGGGATGGGACAGAGCAGCACCATAGGGTAAGAATTGGGGTCCCCAGGGTGTGGGGTCACCTTGTTGGCCGTCCAGGCACCGGTGGCTTGGGTGATCCATTCCCGCGAGTGGATGCCGGTGTCCACCCAGATGGCCAGACGGTTCCGTCCCCCGGTGCTGAACTGTGCGGGATCACGGGATCGTTGAGGCTGGAAAAGCCCTCCAGGATCACGGAATCCAACCCCTGCCCAATGCCCACCCTGTCCCCAGCCCAGAGCACCGAGTGCCGCCTCCAGGAGTTCCTCGGACACCTCCAGGGATGGGGACTCCAAACCTCCCTGGGCAGTTCCAAGGCCTGAGCACCCTTTCCAGGAGGAAATTCCTGCTGATGCCCACCCTGAGCCTCCCCTGGCCCAGCTTCTCATCCTGAAGAGAGGGAGGATTTTCAAGGCGAGGCTGTCCCAGGACCCACCTTCAGCACGTACAGGGGCCTCTTCTCGTAGCTCTGCCCAATCTGGATCTTGCTGACGAGGTTGGGATGATCCTCCACCAGGACGTCCATCCAGTCGTAGATCTGAAAGGAGGAGCTGCTGGGTCATGAGGCTCAGCCTGGATCTCACCTTTTGGTTTTGAGGGTGTCCAGCACCGGATGCACCAGGCAGAGCTTCCCTGGGGAAGATCTGGTGCTTCCTTGGAGAAGATCTGGTGCTTCCCTGGAGAACACCGAGGTCTTGGGCCTCTGTGTGAGCAGGGAAAGGCACATCACAAGGTTTTTGGAAAAGTACAATGAATGGTGAAGGAAAAAGCTCTGAGACCCCCCCAACACCATCACAGCCCCTGCCAGCCACCAGCTGGGCTCCAAGGACAGGGTGAGACCCCCAAAGTGAAGCTGAAAATGTCTTCCATGAGGTGGGAGATTCCAAGAGTGGCCACGCTGGATGTGGAAGGTTTCCCAGTCTCCCATCTCAGCTACAACTTCGACCAAGATGTCCCAGGGAGGTCTCACCTGTCACCAAAAACGGCAGCACGACCGTCACCGCAGGGGTGTGACCACAGTGGGACCCCAGCAGGACAAAGCAAATGCTCTGCAGTGAAAGGTACCTCATCTAGCGTGTGGTAGGAGGCAAAATCGAATGTCCTGGAGCTTCTCTTTATCCTCCCAGACCTCCTCATGCTTTCCTTTTCTTCATCCAATAATTCCTGGTTAGGAGGCAAAAAAAACCCCCAAGATCAACCAGGCTGGAAGGAGCAGGGAGTTGGATTTTTCTTCCGTCTCTTGGCTTCCATCTTTTTGGACTTTCTCCCAGGGTTGAGCTGCAGAAGCTCACCCTGTTCCTGTGGCAGCTCTTACCTGCACATCCTCAATCATGATGCTGTAGGAAAAATTATGGGAATCCAGGAAGTTTTTGACTGCTTGGAGGCTGGGGAAGGGCACCCGCAGGTCCGTGGGGTGGCTGGGGCTGGTGGGGTGACGCCAAAAGTCCACCTGGGAAGAAGAAGTTGAGCTGGAAGGGAGAACTCAGCTCCATCCCAGGCTGGTGCTCATCCACTGAGCTCCCCAGCACCTCCAGGGATCCCATGGGAGTTTCCATGAAGGATCTGAATCTCTAAAGAGGTTTTTGGACAAATTTCGGGACGTGGATGGATATGAGGATAGGGATCTACAGCAATGTTTCAGCCTGAGTTGTTTGTGGGCTGCAAAGTCCCTTTGAGCAATGAGGATTCGTGGGATGTTCCCAGCTCATACAAAACAGGAGCCCCAAGTTAAATTCATATTTCTTTGGTTCTAAATGATACATCTCCAAAATGGGGAGGAAAAAGGATGGGATGGCAAAAGAAGGAGGGAGCCCTGGATTCACCAGGGTCTGTGACACGGGGGATGCTCAGGACCCCTCAGAGCTCACCTGCAGCTCCTCCTGCTCGCCCAGCACCCCGAGCAGGGCGATCTGCTCCTGGCTCCTGGCCGTGACACGCAGGACCTGGTCCCTGCAGGGAGGCAGAGGGATCACAGGGAGGGGACTCCAGGCTGGGGGAGGCTGTGGAAGCTCCACATCAGCTCGGAGGGTTGGAAAATTCATCAATTGTTGGTGTTGAGAGAAAAAAATGCAGGTTCAGAGCAGCCACGATGGGAAAAGAGCAACTGCTGGAGAGCCTGAGATGATCTCCAGCCTTGTTTGATCAGCTCCCGCAGTGTTAGGGAATATCTCACATGGAAATGTTCTGTATCTCTGGATACATTTCCTAGCAGAGGTTCCACCCCAGCCTGGCTGGGCTGCCCAAGGACAGGCAAAGCCCCTGGAGAGGAGGAAATGCTCTCCCATGGGAGAGAGGTTTTCCCACCTCGGATCAATCCTCTGCCTCCAACCTCAGCCTCTCCTGTGGGACAGTGCTTAAAGCCACTCCCAAAACGGCACAGAATTCTTTCACCTTTCCCCTTTTGTACCTTTCATCCTCTTAACCCCTCGTTTATCAGTTTAACCCCCTCCTCAGGCTGAGAACAATTCCCATGTGCCATTCTGTGCCTGGGGGACTCAGGCAGGCATTAAACCCTTGCAATTTTTCCAAAATCAGGGAGCAGTCCTGGCATTTCCTGGACAGTCTTGGCTTGCAGCTGCTCGGATCCCTCCCAGCACCACCTGCCTGGAGGAGAGTGATGGGATCCTGGGTGGATCCCTCAATCACGGCATCGCATCCGAGGAGGAAGGAAGGAAGGAAGGAAACCAGGAAGGAAGGAAGGAAACCAGGAAGGAAGGTGGGCTGGTCACATCACGGAATATCCTCAGCTGGAAGGGACCCCCAAGGATCAAATCCAGCTCCAGGCTCTGCACAGACACCCCAACAATCCCACCCTGTCCCTGAGAGCAGTGTCAAAACGCTCCTGGAGCAGCCTTGGGAATGTGCTCATTCCCTGGGGATCCTGGTCAGTGCCCAGCACCCTCTGAGGGAAGAACCTTTCCTGATATCCAACCTACAACCCCCTGGCACAGCTCCAACCTTTCCCTGGGTCCTGCCCCTGGTCATGAGATCACCAGCCCTGGCTCCAGCCTGGGTCTGGCTGTTGGGATGTCCAGCATCCTGGGGGTACATTTTTATGGATCCCATATCCCTAATCTGAATAAGGGATTCCCACTTTGTCTACAAATTAGTTCTCGTTGCCAGTCCAGTCATTCAGACCTTTCTGGGAATGGGTTGGAGGCTTTGGGAATTTTGGGTGGTCCCGATCCCCCCCTACATTCCATGCCCATTCTCAGCCTCTTTTCCACACTGGACTGTGCTGTTCTTATCTCCAGGAGCTCCAACCAGAATATTTGTCCTGGAAAAGTGCTGCCCTCCCTCCACAGGGCCCCTTCTCCAGCCACATCTTGTTCTTTCCCACAGCGTGTTATTCCCAGAAATCCTTGGTTATTCCCAGCAATCCTTGGCTGTGATTCCCAGCGATCCCTGGGTTTTATTCCCAGCAATCCTTGGATGGCTCCAGAGCCATCGGTGTGTGAGCCATACACATCATCCCCTGACCCTCTGGGATTCTACACCCTGGCACAGCTTGCAGTGATGCCCTCGGGGTTTGACGTTCCCTAATTTCTACCTGCTGCATGCTCAAAACCTCCCTCCAACCCTGGGGTGAAATCTCATCTTTCCTGCCTGGGAAAAATCCCTGTTGGATTTCCATCCTTTGGGATGTCACCCTTCTCACTGACCCCGAAGGACAGCGGGTGGGGACGGGCCTCTCTCCCCTGGATCCCCATCCCAGCCATGGTGTCCCACCGCCCCCCACTCCAGCAGGACTCACCCCACAAAGAGCTGCTCCGTGCTGGTGACCCCCAGGAGGGCGAGGAACACCAGGAGGGTCTCCATGGTGGGTGGGAGCAGAGCCTCAGCCCCGAGGACAGACAGAACCCCCTTGGTGCTCGGGGGGCCCTCCGGGAGCTCCTCACCGGGGCCGCATCCGCCGTCCCCGCGGCATCGGCAGCAGCAAACAGAGCAGGCAGGAAGGGCTCCCGGGAGCCCAAATGTTTGCTTTATTTGGCAAAGTCAACACAAGAGCAGCCAAAGCAGATCCAAGGGAGGATCTGATAACGTCTTCCTCGGTGAGTGGGTCCTGGATGAGTGTTCGTGCTCCCAGCTCAGAGCTGCTGTGGGCACAGGCAGCTCCCAGCCCACGGGCGTGGGACGGTGGGGACGGCGCGGTCACGGGAGCCCAGGAAACACCTCTTTGTTTCCAGGGATTTCTTCATTACACATTGCTATGAGTAAGCCAGTTATAATTACGATTAGTAATGTGTGTGTAATGACAAGCTACTACAGATTTACTCGCAGAAAAAGCAAGCATTTAAACGTATACTTATTTATGATTAATTAGTTTATCCCTACATGTGTGTGTGTGTATAAATATATCTAAAATTTAAACTATATCATTCAAATTGTTCATCAAACCATTCCCAGGACTGGGGCCACATGATGGTGGATGAAATCTCACTTCAAAGCTGATGGAAGTCGTGGAGCTCAGAGTTGCACAAGGACGTTCACCTGGGGTAACGCTCAGAGAGAAGGGCTCATTTTTGGGGAGAAAATGAATTATTTTTAATGTTTTCAGTGTGAGCAATGGCTCTGGAGCAGCTGTCACCGACTGGGGCTGTCCCAGGAGGTCAGTTTGTCATAGAGGTGGCTTTGTTCCCCAGTTAAAGCAGCGTCTTTGTTCCGCAGGTTACAGCAGGGCCTTTGTTGGGCCTTATCTGCGCTGCCCCTGAGCTCCCACCGCACTTGTCAAGGATGCTCTGAGCTCCTGGCTGTGTTCCCAGGCTGGCAGACACCTCCCAGGTTGGTTTTTTACAGCTGACATCTTCTGTCCATGTTTTCCCCATTAAATCCAGGGGATTCTGGTCGCCCCGAGAGCACGAGGTGCCGTGGGGAAGGTGCCAGGCTCTGTTGGGGCTTTGTGATGCAGAACTGGTGATGTTGGTGAGGTGCTGGCAGGGTCCTCCCTGAGGCAGGACCACAGGGTGGTTGAGGTGGGAAGGGACCATGGGAGGTCTGCATCCGACCTCCTGGATGAACGTGGTCAGCTCTGGGGACCCACCAGGTCCCAGTTCCTTGGATCTTGGAGTCCTCCAGAGATGGGGGCTGCACGACCCCGCTGGCACCAGGTCCTGCTGCTTCTCCTCCTGGTGAGAAGCGTTTCCTGATGTCCCTCCTGGCTCTCCCTCGTTCCAGCTGATGCCTTTGTCTTTGCCATCACTCTCTGTGGTGAAGATCTTGGCTCTGTTTCCTCAGTGATCTCCTTCCTCAGGATGGGAAGGTCCCTGTTAGGTCTCCCCACCCCACACTTGTGGCATCTCCATCCCACCAGGGGACACATCCTCCTGTTCCTCTGGGTGGCATCCCCTGCTCTGACTCCAGATCTCTTTGGGGTCAGGGCTCCAGACCTGGATGAGCTCTCATCCCACCAGGCACTTAAAGAGGAGGGGACAGGGGCCCTCGAGCCCTGGATGGCTGGAATGAGCTTCCAAGCCAGGATGATGTCACAGGTCCCCAACCCCAGCCAAGGCCCCTTGGGCTCTGCAGCTCCTGCTCTGGAGGCAACAGCTCATCCAAGTCCAAGAGCCAAGTGTGTGCCCTGTCCCTGGGATTTGCCATCAGTGGTTTTTAATCACCAGGCAGAGGATGGGATTTTGGAAAGCTGGGTCGGTTTTGGGAGCAGGTGCCACTGGGTAAGGCCATGAGCAGAGGGGACAGGGACACGTGGGGAGCACTGGCTGCCCCAAGCACGAGTTTGCTTTCCAAAACAGCTGCTTTTAACCCAAATCCAGCCCTCTGGGGTACTTCCAGCTGCCTCAGCTGTGCCTCCCCCTTTTCCTGCCAGCAGCTCTGTGCCCTCCGCACGGTTTTATCGGACACATCAGCGCTGTTTGCTCTCCTGCCAGGCTCCCCGAGGGTGAGGAACTCACCAGCTGCTGAGGGGGTCACAAGACACCGAGATAAACCTGTTAGACTTGATAATCACCACAGCAGCAGCAGCCACTGCTAATCTCTGATCCTTCAGTGCCTCCTGAGCTCTTTGCTCTTAATTCCCAAGAAATTAGCAGGATGAACAACACAACGAGGGGCTCTGAGGGACTGGGAGCTGCATGAGGGGAGGTGTCCTCCCATCTCCATCCTCCCTCCAGCCACATCCACTGGGAAAACGTGGGAGGGAGAAAGGGGCAGCCAAATATATGGGGATGTACAACTGAGGACAGTGGTCGGGGGCCTGGCAGGGTCCTGAGGCTCGTTAAAGCAAATTAAATTCCTTTAATCAGTTCCAGGGCCTGGATTATGCTGGTTAACACCAGGCCCTTTGCACCAGCCCCTTCAGCCTGGGGAAGGCTCCAGGGAGAGCTCAGAGCCCCTTGCAGGGCCTAAAGGGGCTCCAGGAGAGCTGCACAGGGACTGGGGATAAGGGCTGGAGGGACAGGACACAGGGAATGGCTTCCCACTGCCACAGGGCAGGGATGGATGGGATCTTGGGAAGGAATTCCTGGCTGGGCTGGAATTCCCAGAGAAGCTGTGGCTGCCCCTGGATCCCTGGCAGTGCCCAAGGCCAGGCTGGACATTGGGGCTTGGAGCAGCCTGGGACAGTGGAAGGTGTCCCTGCCCATGGCAGGGGTGGCACTGGATGTGTGGTTGTGTCCCAAAATCTCCTCAGTGCTGTGTCACACACAAGGCACGGGACACGTGTCAAACACCATGGGGGGAATGCACAGGGGGTTTATTCAGCCATTTTTATCATTCCAGCCATCACAGCACACCGAGGATTTATGACCTTGTGCTGCAGAGAGCTGACTCCCAGCCCAGCTCTCAGGAGGACTTGTCCCGCACGTGCTCCATGATTTTCTTCAGGCCCAGCCAGGTCTCCTTGGCAGCTGGGATGATCTGGTTGGCGGGCAGCAGGAAGCCGTAGCGCCCCGTGTCCCGCAGCTCGAAGGCAAAGGAATATTTGATCCCATTGTCATAGCTCCAGTCAATGCTGCCTCCACTGGCTTGGTCTGGAAGAGAGAGGGAGGTGATCCAGAGCAGTGAGCAGAGGGATGGTGGAGCTCTGTTCTCCTGCTGTTTGTATTTTGGGGACAAGGATGAGGTTTGGATGGGAACACTCAGCTCCGATGTGTGACCAGTGGTGTCACTGCACAGGAGCATCGTGGCTTCCACGAGGGACAGAGCCTGTGGGGAGGACAGGGGTTGTTGTCCTGGGACAGCCCAAAAAAGCTCACAGTGGCCAAATACTCACAGATGGTTTTGCAAATGGTGCCCACTTGAAAGGTGGTGCCATAGAGAGACCGGATGGAACTGGCAGCAGCTCTTCCCAGAGATTCCTGGAGGGGAGAAGATGAAGGGAAAGTCAGGAAGCAGCCACGCTTCCTGAGACTAAACATTAGGATTTCACCAGAAATCTCCAAACTGCTTTGGAGATGATTCACACTAACAGCACTCACAGCTTCCACAGCATTTTTGGGAGGTGGCACTGCAGAACCAGCAGGTTCTGGAACTGTTCATCCAGTGTTTACCTCACTGGCTTGTCAAGGGAAGGCTCAAGAGATACCAGAAATTCCCAAGGCAGTTGGAGATCTCCCAATACTCCAGGGTCAGCTTTGTGCTCACTTCAACCACGTAATGGGGGTTGGGTGGAAAACAGAGCCGGGTTCTTTGTGGAGGAGGGAAAAAAAGGCAACAAATTGCCACAGGGGAACTGCATTTAAGTATTAGGACAAAACAAAATCCCCACGAGATTAGGGAAACTTCGGGATGGGCTTGAAAAAGCTGTGGAATTTGTCTTTAGAAATATCAAAACAAATCAAAACAATTAATCAAAACTCAGACTGAAATTGGCTCTGACTCCAAAGCCCTGTCAGCACAGGGTTAGAACAGAGACCTCCAGAGGTCTTTTCCATTGGAATTATGCTTGTGAGATCCACATTGCCTCAGAGATATTATTGCAGCTGTGATGCTGTCATTAAGGAAGAGCATGGAAAGTACAGAAAGGCAGCTGGACGGAAGAGAAGAAGGTAAAGCCAAGTCCTCCTGTCTCACCAGCTCAGCATAATCGTCTGGCCTGGTGCATTTGTATCCATAGGGATACATCAGGAGCTGGGAATAACTGTGGAGGGTCAGGAAGGCCTTGAAGTTTCCATGATTCTTGATGAAGTCGACAACAGATTTAACTTCCACCTCGGAGTTGGCGCTGGGCCCGTGGTAGGAGTCGGAGCAGGGTTTGTTACTGGCTCCAGGACCTGGTGGGGGCAAGGAGGGAACAAACCTGTGAGAAGGAGAATTCCTGGAAGCTCAGGGCAGAGCCACACAAAGCTGGGCTTTCCTAAGGACAGGTGTGCAGCCAAAGCAAGGCCTTAAATGCTGATAAATGCTCAGACAGCAGTGACAGAGTATGAATGCTCAAGGGATGTATTTTTAGATGCTGCAACCTAGAACAGGTTGCCCAGAAACCCAGGAATCCACATTCTTGGGGGTGTTCAATGGTTGGATGGGATTTGGAACAACCTGGGGTAGTGGAAAGTGTCTTTGCCCATGGCAGGTGGTGGAACTAAATAATATTTAAGGTCCTTCCAACCCAAACCCTTCTGTGATTCCATGATTCCATGACTGCTGCCTCATCCTGTGCTCCAGGGTGATTAATCCTCTATATAAAGGCAATTGCTGGTTCTGTGTAAAGGATCCAGAATCCAGAAGCTTTATCCCTACCTCCAAAACCTGCATCCCAGTTCCTGTTTGGATCAACTCCGACGCAGATGCTGCCGGGAATCTTGGAGCGGGTCTTCCTCCACATGCGATTCTACAACAGAGAAACGCTTCAAAAGGGAGCAAATCTGGGAGCTGGCTCCAAAACTGCTCCCAGAAATAGCTGCCACCCACGAGAGATTGATCCTAGGAATGATCCCAAGATGGGCCACAGGTCAAAAATCAAATGTATTTACTAAAACTGGGGTATTTACAGTGAGTTAGGATGGGTTAGACAAGTAATGAGCATCTTTGTCTGCTCAGCTCTTTGGTAACTCCTCTCAGAGCATTAAGGAATGGACTTTCAGAGCCCACTTCCCTCGTGTTTATAATTTCCTTGGGAAAGCCAGGAATCCCACAGAGCTGACTCACCGAGGTGTGAGTGTACACAAATCCATCGGGGTTGGCAACTGGCAGCAGGAAAAGATCCATCTTGTCCAGCAGGGAGGTGATGGAAGCATCTGTTCCATAGTCAGAGGCAATCTGGGCAGAGACAGACAGCACATCCTGCTTAGCAGAGTATTTCCTTCCCAAGTGTTCATTCCCTCATCACTTGGGACAGAGGAAAGGCCGAATTTTGGGGCAGGGAAATGAGAAACATCCATTATCTGCTGGCCATTACTGTTCCTGTCCCAGAGAATGGGCCAAGGCTGGCACTGAGGCTGAGATGGAACAGCCAGCTTGGGAATACTCAACTGTGCTGCACTGACAGAGCTCAAGGAGCATTTGGACAACACTCCCAGGCACAGGGTGGCTCCTGGGGATGGTTCTGTGCAGGGCCAGGAGTTGGACTCCATGATCCTCAGGGATGCCTTCCAACTCAGCTTATTCTGTGACTTCTCTGGTGGCTCAGTCATTTCCAGCAGGATTTAAACCCTCATTAACAGAGAGCTGGAGGTTTGGGCATTATATGGAAGGGAACCAACCCCACAGCATTTTTCTGTGTGAGTACAGCAAAGCAGCAAAATAATGTCAAAGATCTTGGTTATTTGTGTTTCAATTTCACCTGCACCACTACATTTTGTCTGCCTAAACTCAGCTGTTCTAACAGGACAGAGTTTTCCAACTCTTGGTCAAGGCAGCCGCCACATCCTCAAGAAGTCAGCTGGTTTTGGGAGGTGAATTAACTATACACATAGAGGGGTGATATCCTTTGAAATACCAGGAAGCATTCCCAAGACAACCCAAAGATGAGTCCCTGCTGCAGGAACCTTGTTGGCGATCCACAGGGCGCTGGCCTGGGTGACCCACTCGCGGGAATGGATGCCGGCGTCGAGCCAGATGGCCGGGCGCTTGGAGCCTCCGGTGCTGAACTGGGAAATCAAACAGGAGGGTTTCAAACTCTGCCACCTCTCAGTCGAGAACATCCCACACCACTGAGCTGCTTTGGGCTGTATTGTCTAGCATCCATCTCAATGGACACATTCCGTGGTGTTTGTCATACCTTGAGGACGTACAGAGGCCGCTTTTCGTAGGATTCCCCAATCTGGATCTTTTCCACAAAGCTGTACTCAGATGCAAGATGGTCCAGTTCGTTATTAATCTGAAATGAAAGGTCATGAGGACATTAATATCAGATTTATGTGTTTTATCATTCCTTCCAGAGAACCATGGACTGATTCAGGTTGGAAAACCCATCCCATTCCACCCTCCTGTCGTGGGCAGGGACACCTTCCATGATCCCAGGTTGCTCCAACCTGGCCCTGAACACTTCCAAGGATGGGGAAGCCACAGCTTTTCTGGGAAAAAAGTTCTTTATTTCCCAATTTCAAGATTCCTTTATTTCTCTTTCTTTTGAAGGAAGGGTTTTGACAGATTCTGCAGGAGAGTTTATGGAATTTTAATCAGCACTGTCTGGGACAGCGCTGGCTAATTGCTCTGAGCACAAAATTAATACTGCAAAAACCAAACACATGTGCCAGAAGGAGCTCCAAGGACATTTGAGATCCTAATATAGGATGTTTAATTGAAGAGAGCATAAAAAGAGCCCAGAAAAAGCCAGAATACTCTTCCCCTGAGGTACTCACATCATCCAAAGTGTGGTAAGTGCCAAAGTCGAAGCTGCTGCTGCGCTGCCTTTGGGCACTCTCGGCCATATCTTGCTTTTCTTTATCCAGAACATCCTAAAAGAACACATTCAAATGGTGAGAAGTGTCTGCTTCAGCTGCTGAAAAATAAACAAATGAAAAGGCGGTGAGTTAATGCTGGTTTAGAGGCCCTTTTGGGATTGCAGCTCATGAGAAAATGTCAGATTAGTGCCCAAGCGGGTGATTTTTATCCTTAGCTACACTCAGCAGAGTTTACTGAATGATGAGTAACTTCAGTGTTGGGATTCCCAAATGTCTGAGGCCAAAAGGCCACGTGGAATTCCTCAGGGGTTGTCAGAAGAGCCCTGTGGAGCCTATGAGTTTATTGATGTCACCACTCAGAGAACAGCTGCAGCGATCCATGGATTGTCCTTGAGGAATTAATCCACAACCTACCAAAATAAGGGGAGGATCCCATGGAAAACAGAGTATGGAAAAGTGGGAACGAGGCCACATTGTGAATCAGTGTTTCCAAAAGTTATGAAACGTAAGTGCCAGTGGCATTGCCCACCTGCAGGTCTTCAATCAGGATGGAATACTCAATCCCCTGGGATTCCAGGAAGGCTTTGACTGACTGGACACTGACAGCAGGAATTCTCACATCCACGGGCAGGGCAGGGGCAGAGGGGTTGATCCAGAAATCCAGCTAAAAAGAGAAAGGAACACTGATTTGGTTTGGGGAAGGCATCCAGCAAACAGCTCTGGCAGAGCTTTAGAAATGCAGATTTCTCCCAAATCGGAAAGGACCCCTGGCATGCTCCGTTCACTGTGGCCTCACCACAACCTTGTATCAGTTCATGTGATAAACTCAATAAAATAACAAATACCAAGAGGCTCAAGTCAGTTTTTACATTGACTTCAAGCTTTGGTCACAAAAACAAGAGAAAATTTAAGTTGTCTCTGATGATTATTTTTAGTCTCCCTTTTACTAGAAATAATTTCAAGAAAAACTCTATATTCCAGTCTTAGGTAACATGAAACCCATTGTTTTAATTTCTCCTTTAATCTCTCCTTTGGTAGGGCTTTTCTAAATTTTCATTTCTGTAGTATTCAAATAATACTTTTAAAGCCAGTGATGTTAAAAAGTGATGCTAAAAATTCTCACTAATGGCTATAAGAACAGCAATAACCTGGAATTTTACAGTGTGTTTTCCTATTTCAATACAGCGTAGACCAACCAATAAATTCCTTCCACAACCCTGGGAGACAAAACATTGCCATTCCCACTGGAAAAACAAGTTTTTAATCAGTGAGATTAAGATCTAACAATTCAAACATGATGTAAACCCAGGAGTTAAGAAAATACCAATTCTGGCACTCCTGAGCACCTGAATTTGCAGGTCAAATTTAAAGTGTTGAGAGAGAAAATTTATTTCTCGCAGCTGCCACAGGGTGATGGGATCCTTCCAAATGAGATGCAGCTTCACACCCTGACCCGTTCTGAACGAGCTGCAAATCCTGCCCTGTCTGAAATGTTCCAAAATGCCCCTGTGGCCATGACCCACCTCCAGGTGTTCCAGCGATTCCAAAAGCTGCAGCTGCTTGACCTCCTCCTCATTTTTGGTCTTGATTCGGAGAACCTGGTGCCTGCAAAAAATCAGTGTCTTCAGAACCAGTCTCAGAAGGGGGCTGGGTGAACTGGTTTGTTACTGGGATCGTTAATTCAGTGTTAATTGTGTGTTAATGGCCGACACGGGCTCCTTTAATCAGTTGCTTTGGTGTCACCCAAGAGTTCAACCAACAACCGCACCTTCATCATAACCCAGACAGCGCGGACGAGTTTTAAATCACAAGGATCAATCCCGCATCCATCGGTTACTTTCTGGCAGCAGCTTGTGGGGAAATAATATTCCAGTTGAGCTGGGGAAGGATCAAATGTTTGGGGAGCACTTCACGGCAGAGCAAACACTAAATTTGGGATTTGTTTCACCTTTTTGTGGTTTAGTCGGAGACTGCTGCCACCCTCCCGGGGCTGTCAGAGGCTGACACCAGCAGAGGGTGGCTCGCACCATTCCAGGTGGGATGAATCACCCTCTGGAAGTGCCTCGCTCCACCGGTTGGAGCGATTAACTCAACAGCTGGGAGCGCAGCCCGGATCGGTGTTGTCAGCAACACCGGTAAGTGCACAATTAGAAACCTTTTTAAGATGGAAATGAGGTGAAAAGGGTCTCGGCACACGAGCTCAGTTTTGTGGGTGTTTATTTACGGGCGTGGCCTCAGCTGCTGAGAAGGGACTCGTTTACACCACGATTACATCACGTTTACACCACGTTTACATCACGTTTACACTGGGTTTCTCTCCCTGGCAAGTGAGGGATAAGATCTCTTTGTTGAACCGAGTTAAATCAGCTCTGAAGGCACTTTTCCACATTAATAACTTATTATTGGATTCTCCGTGGCCATAAGCTTTATCTCAGGGCTGGATTCTGCTGTGAATTAACCACAGCTACTGAGGAATGGATTCATGAGAATTCAGTTCGGGATTAAGTGATCAAAATCGCCCCTCCTGGCTTTACAAATCCCCGAGTTTTGGGACATTGGCTATATTATTTTTTAGTCTTAATCCTTAAATCTTCATACACAGATTTACTCACTGGAATCTAGTGCTCACTTACTGTACCTCAGGATTTATCCAGTAGGATTTTATAATCTTTAATTATTAAAGATGGTCATATAATCTTTATTTATTTCCACGGTCAGTGAGGCTGTGAGGAAACACCCTATGGAACAATTTTTGCAATGCAACATAAAAATAAGCCTTTAGAATTTAATGGTTGAAAATCAGGATTTGAAATGCTTAGAAAGGCACAAAGAAGGGGAAGAAAGAGAAATAAACCTGGGAATAAAAGGGAAAGTAGTGAACTTTCTGATCTGAGGACGGGTTCTGGTCTTTCAGCTCTGCTTTTGCAGTGAGGTTCAGGTCCTTTAGCTAAAGCCAAAATAAAGCCTTGGATGAACAGGAATTGAGGATCTCAACCCCACAGCTGGAGCCTTCTCCTTAGAAAACCCTAAGGAAAGTAAAGAGAGGCTCCTTCAAACATGAGAGCAGCAAAACAACAAGAAAAATCAGTCACAAAACCCAAAAAATGTGCCCCAAGCAGGTTTTGTGAAGCTGAGATCATGAAAAACAACTGGATACCAGCCCTAGATGAAAGGTTTTCCACAAAAGTATAACTCACCCAACGAAGGTTTCCAGGCACAGGGAAGCCCCGATGAGGGCGCTGAAGATCAAAATCAGCTTCATGTTTGCTGTAAGTTCAGCTGGGCCTGGCAAAGGGGAATTTATACCGGGCTTTATTTTTCAGATAAAACCTATCTGACAGAACCTATCACTCCATGTGATCAAGTTCTCACATTTATCAGAGCCTTCAAGGCAACCAGCACGCAGGAGGCCGATTTCATCTCCAAAAAAAAATATTTTCCGCTGACACATCCAAACCGGGGTGGGGGAGGAGCTGGTTCCAAAGCTCTGACCACAGAAATGTGGTGTCCTTTCACACGTTTTTCAGGGCAGAGCAAAACAGGGACAAACTGATCTCATCCCAGCTCTCACTGCAGGTGAGGAGCTCTGCCAGCCCACTCTTGGTCCTGGGGATTTCTCCCGTGGATTTCGAGTTGTCCATTCCTTGTTCCAAAGGTGCCCGGATATTTGAGGAGTTGTTATCCACGTGGGAGGGCAGTCTCCTGGCTGAGCTTTGGGAATAATCTCCCGTGCCTTTGGCCGTGGGAACACCCAGCTGTGGCTGTCCCACAGTTGCAGGTAGGGCCACAGGGCTGCTGGATAAACTTTTTGTTTATCCAAATAAAAGGTTACTGAGGGACAGCCAGGAGCTGGGGCTCCTGGGAGTAAGGGACAGAGGGGAGATGGTTCAGCTGCTCAATCCACCCCAGGAGAATGAGGAAAGGAATTCCCTGACAATTCCCAGAGGAAGCGTTTAATAAAGATCTCACTTTTATCACTCTCAGGATTTGTCAGCACCTCCCTGAGGAGTCTCCTCTCACCTCCATTCCCACCCTACTCCTCCAGAGGCGTCCTGTTGTGTTCTCAGTTCCAAGCATGCCCGTTGTCTCATGTTTTTGGGAACAAAGGGAGCCCCAGGCAGGGATTAGTTCTGTTTTGGCCTGTAGGAATGAGTCATCTTGCAACTGCTGTGTCTTGGGGGCACGGGGAGAACGTGCTGAGCTCAAAGTCCTCTTGTCTCTGAGGTTTAACCAAACCCAGTCCCTGGGGAAAAAGATCTCCACTCCCTCAACTTTAACCAAATAACAGAAATTTATCCCAAGAGACAGGAACCATCACAGGAATTTCCTGCTCCTGGAACTACTGCAATTCTGGTGGAAGTCAAGTCCCACCTGCTTACAGACTCCAATATTTCATAAGGAATCAGCTGACTGTCCACACCACCTGCCATGGTTCACTCTTTGAAAACAGGAAGGAGGGATTTCAGCTAGGGCAAAATTAGAGCTCGTTTCATTACTCATGCTACATCCCACATGGATTTAAGGGCTGCCAAGAGACCCTGCCAAACCCGACGTCAGCATCCAAAGTATCCCAACAAGCTCTAAGTGCCCTGATCAGCATCGTCTGGGGCCTCCACCCACTGCATTTCAGGAGCTGCATCTAAATGCAAACCTTTGTACTCACTCCTCATCCCCCTGCAGGCCCCCAGCAATGACCTCCTGCTGTAGCCATGAGGTCCTAAAGGGTTTGGAGATAAGCCCTGAGCCACAGGCAGGGATGAAATTGAACTGAATCCAGAGGAGGCCAGAAATGCTCCCAGGGCTGGAGCCCCTCTGCTCTGGAACCAGGCTGGGAGAGCTAGGGGTGCTCACCTGGAGAGGAGAAGGCTCCAGGGAGAGCTCAGAGCCCCTTGCAGGGCCTAAAGGGGCTCCAGGAGAGCTGCAGAGGGACTGGGGACAAGGCCTGGAGGGACAGGACACAGGGAATGGCTTCCCAGTGCCAGAGGGCAGGGATGGATGGGATATTGAGCAGGAATTGTTCCCTGGGAGGGTGGGCAGGCCCTGGGACAGAATTCTCAAAGAAGCTGTGGCTGCCCCTGGATCCCTGGGAGTGTCCAAGGCCAGGCTGGAGCACCCTGGGATAGTGGAAGGGCTGGTACTGGATGGTCTTTAAGGCCCCTTCCCACCCAAACCGTTCTGGGATCTTAAGAAGCTGAAAACATCTGCAGTGTTGATGCCAGGGTCCAAAGGGGGAGCAGCAGAAAGGCAAAGGAGACAGCGAGGCAGGTGGGAGCAGGGACCTCACCACAAGCAGCAAAGCCCCACGGGATCCAACCAGGAGGAGCAGAGCAGGTCTGGTGGCTCTGACCAGGTCCAGGTCCTCAGACAGGTCACAGGGCAGGTCCACAGCCAGGATGTCAGCACCCACAGACCCAAGTCTCCCCTGAAACCACTGCAGCTCAAACGAGGCCCAAAACAACTGGCCTCAGCTTAAATGCAGCTCCCACAGCCCGGGGTGGGTGGAAGATGTGTGGGTGAGCCCGGCCAGGGCAGTCAGGGCTCTCATGCAGTGTGGGCAGGGTGGGACATCCTGTCCTCACAGCCCTGCAGAGGCTGTGGAGTCATGCAGTGAGTCAGGAACACCCTGGTGACACGTGAGCAAGTGAAAGGTTAAATTAATCTTGCCCAAGCAAACCCTTTCCTTGCCTAAAATCGCTGTATTGATACGAATTTTCCCTGTGCTGTCTCTGAGAGAGGCCAGAATATATGCAAGCCCCCAACAACAACTAGAAAAGCCTCAAAAATCATTAAATTTCAGTGGAGTCAGTCCATTTTTGTAAAATCCAGACCCTCTGTTGTTGCTGCCTCAAATGATGCAAACCAAGATCCAGTGTTGTAGCCTCTCCTATAATTTTTAGGAAAAAAAAATCCCAGAAACTTTTCACCTTTGAATAGAAATATTCACTGACATATTAAAGGGCTCCACTGGCAACTCATCTCTAGGACAATCAAAGTTAATTGGCTATAACGCCAATTTATTTTGGATTACTGATGAGAGAACTATTATTTCTGTAAATAATGGATTACCTCCATGCTCCTAATCCACTGGAAAATGCCCTGGATAAAGAGTGAGTAGGGATTTCAGTATGTGGTTTACCACCTGTACACTTAAGAATTAATTTTAGAAGCAGAACCCATATTTTTCATGTTTCTGGAAAATCTGCAGCTTTGTGTCAGTGTAATAACCCTGGCTGAGATGGAGCTACATATTTCCAACACAGTTTTCCTTAAATTAGGAAATCAAGGC
Source organism: Ifrita kowaldi (assembly GCA_013398055.1). Classification (NCBI taxonomy): domain Eukaryota; kingdom Metazoa; phylum Chordata; class Aves; order Passeriformes; family Cinclosomatidae; genus Ifrita; species Ifrita kowaldi. The sequence goes on along the minus strand of VZRS01002632.1, from coordinate 42,878 downwards.
CTTCAAATTTGCAGGGTTATCCTCAGACAAATCCACTAGGTCACGCTGAGGTTTTGCATTTCAGGTCAGGGAGCACACGGATAAATTGTAACAAGAAAAAGGGCACAGGAAGGGTACTGAGAGAGACCCAAAGTCACCTCTACCTGGAGATTAAAGCCTGGTCCTCACAGTGACATCATCCCATGGGATAATTATAAATAATAACAATTTCCAAAGGTGTGAAAGCCTTTTAGACAGGAAGGCCCAAGGCTTCTGCTGAGGGCCAGTGGAAAACATGGAATTCAGTCGTATCTTGAATAACCAAAATTTCAGTGCAGGAGCAGCACGGGATTTTCCCTCTGCTCCCTCCGAGCCTTCCTCATCCTCATCATCTTCCTTTACATCTGGTTTCTGACCAGAGCAGAGAGCAAGGGCTCATTCTGTCAGTAAAAACCCTGATTTAGTGTGGAATACACACAGCCCTTTCCATTTACAGCATTTCAGAGAAGAAATACCAAGTTACATCTGTACAGAAACATGAAGTTTTCTTGTACAGAAATTTGTAGCTGTGCTTGTACAAAAATATAAAGTTACACCTGTACAAAAGTTTGAAGTTGGGCATATGCTGGAAATGATATAACTTTCCTAATTAATTTTTAATTGGTTGTTTTAATTACTTATGAGCAGCGCCCACTTTTAGCCAGCACTAGTAAAGTTCCTCCACAGACCTTCATTATTACTTTGATCATGAAATTATTGATTAAGTTTATTAAAACTAACCCTGACAAACTTCAATGAACACACTCAAAGAATTTGAAGACTGGGCATGTTGGATCTTAAATTTATGGCACTTCAACGATGTTGGAGTAATCAGAAAATTAGGAGGAAATTAAGGCCTGAAAGGTTGGAGACTCCATGTCTGAGAAAAAGATAACAAAACTACTAAATAATTTGGACCAGATCAGCATTAAAAGTGGGAAATCAATAGGGAACACAATACTAATTAATGAAGAGGATTATGCAACTTAGAACCAATGAACATTGATTTGTTTGTTAAAATGTATAAATAAGTGAAAAACTTTTGTATTGGGATTCATGTAGAGGCCTNCCTTCGCCCCGCCCCCAGCGCGGCCGGTGACGCGGCGCGAGCGCCCGCGCAGGCGCAGAAAGCGCGAGGCCGCGGCGGCGGGAGGGGAGCGGAGAGCCCCGGTAGGAAAGGGGGAAATCTGCCCGGCCTGAGGGGAGAGCGGGACAGATCTGCGGAGAGGTGAGGTGAAATCTATGGGAAGGGGGAGAGCGGAGGTTTGGGGGGAGGACNTATAAAGTTACACCTGTACAAAAGTTTGAAGTTGGGCATATGCTGGAAATGATATAACTTTCCTAATTAATTTTTAATTGGTTGTTTTAATTACTTATGAGCAGCGCCCACTTTTAGCCAGCACTAGTAAAGTTCCTCCACAGACCTTCATTATTACTTTGATCATGAAATTATTGATTAAGTTTATTAAAACTAACCCTGACAAACATCAATGAACAGACTCAAAGAATTTGAAGACTGGGCATGTTGGATCTTAAATTTATGGCACTTCAACGATGTTGGAGTAATCAGAAAATTAGGAGGAAATTAAGGCCTGAAAGGTTGGAGACTCCATGTCTGAGAAAAAGATAACAAAACTACTAAATAATTTGGACCAGATCAGCATTAAAAGTGGGAAATCAATAGGGAACACAATACTAATTAATGAAGAGGATTATGCAACTTAGAACCAATGAACATTGATTTGTTTGTTAAAATGTATAAATAAGTGAAAAACTTTTGTATTGGGATTCATGTAGAGGCCTGAACTTTGTAAGCCACACACACAAACCCTGGCCAAGAATAAATACCTGACTTGCTAATATTTTTTTAAAAGACAGTGTTAGGAGTCTTATTTATCCCGACGGTTTCGGAGACACTTGTACAAAAGCATGAAGTTGTGCTTACGCAGAAATACAAAGTTACACCTATGCAGAAATACGAAATTACACTCGCACAGCACACAAACAGACCTAAAACCCCAAAAAATTTTACCTGCTGACTGTAGCAACGTGTTGCTCTGACACACATGGCAATGTGTAATTAAACAATTTAGCTATGAAGACAATAAAAAGATAAAAAACCAGAGCGCAATGCGTCCCCGTGAGGGCCCCTTCGNGAGGAGAGCAGATTTTCGGGGAGGGGGATCAGAGAGGTTTGGAGAGATGAAATTTGAGGAGGGGGAGAAGTGAGGTTAGGGGAGTGGGAGGAGCAGAGGTTCGGGGAGGGGAGAGGAGAAGTTTGGGGCGGGGAAAGAGGGGAGGTTTGGGAAGCGGCAGAAATTAAATTTGGGAAGGGGGATCAGAGACGTTTGAAGAGGAGGATCGAAGAGGTTTGTGGTGAGGGAGAGGAGAGCTTTGGGGTGGGGGAAAGGTGAATTTTGAGGAGGGGAGAGGGGAAGTTTGGGGAAAGGATTGAGGTCTGGGGGGAGATGTAAGGGTTGCCTGCCTGTGATAGGGTTATTTCCTTTACATAAGGTGTTACTGGGCATAAAGGAGGAAATAAAATCTGTGGGTTTTATATGACAGAAAATACTCTGTTACCTACTGAAATAAGTGGAAATTTTCGATAAAAACGCTGGTCTTCCCTGGAGGAGGCAGGAGCTTTCCCTCCTCCTTTTGAAGGATATTAGTATTCAAAAATGGGGGAGAAGATGACCACTGTTCCTCAGTAGAACTTAGAATCTTCCAACTGAATAAAAGTTCACAGATTTGGCCTTTTTCCTCTGTTCTCACAGAAAATGACGCCGAATAAGAGTCCAGACACTTCCCTCATCGACCTGGCTGTGAAGATGAGGAAGCAGGCTGAGAGCAGGAAGGTGGTGCTGGCCTGGGGACTCCTCAATATATCTGTTGCAGGCATGATCTACACTGAAATGTAAGTTAATTGTTCCATCTGATTCAAACCTGCAAAGATCCCACTGTGTGGAGCCCTAAATAGCCCCCAGGATGGAATTTTTGCTGAATTCTCCCTTTTTGTTTTGCTTTTCAGGACTGGGAAACTCCTAAGCACATATTACAACATCACCTGCTTTCCACTCTGGTACATTGGTGAGTCGTTGCAGCATTTAAATCAAATTTCAGGCTTCTTTTTTACTCATTTCTATTGCTGGGAGGTTGTTTTTAAGGCAGCTTTTTTTTCTGTTTGAGTTTTAAATCAAAACTTTGTTTTGCTGAGATCTCCCTTGAAACTGCTGGAATTCCGTCCTTTTTAGTGGCACATAAGGAGTGTTAACAGCTTTTTCTCTGTCGTGAAAGGGCAGGAAGAATTTATTTAATGCATGAAATCTTTTTAATGTGTGGATTAAGGCTTTAGAGAGCCTTAGATTTGTTTTCCTGCTGTGCTGTGCTCTGGGTGTGGGTGGCATTTTACAACAATTCAAGTTGGTTTCAGAGGAGGAGACTCTAAGCTGTATCGAACAGGGTGGGAAGGAGCAAATCTCATAAAATCATGAGATTTCCTTTTTGGAAAATAACCACCCTCTTTTAAAAGTTGAATTTTAAAATCTATAAATTAATTTCAACAGTGAGGAAGATGTTCTCCAATGCTTCTTGCCTAAGAAAGTGAGGAAATCTCAGATATTTCCCCAAACTGGCAGCATTAATAATGACCTTTTTTTAATAGACATACTCTGATTTTGCAAATAATGTAATTTTTTGCTCAAACCATGAGAGAAACTCGTGTTTTCCTTGCAGAATTTGCCCTGGCAGCCCTGTTCAGCCTCAATGCCCTGTTTGATTTCTGGAGGTACTTCACCTACACAGCAGCACCGACGAGCTTGGTCACAAGTCCCACCCAGCAGGTCATGGGCTGGCTGCGCAAGGCAGGTGGGGAATAAACCCTCTTTTTAATCTTTTTCTGGTTCTTTTTTGTTGTTTCTCCAGTGCAGGATTCTTTATTCTGAATTACCTCCTCTGGCATGAGCTGTAAACTGAGTGGGGGGTTTGGGGTTGTCCCGTGCAGGTCCAGGAGTTGGGCTCGATGTTGTTCCTCATGTTATGGTTTAGTTTATGGCCATTTGAGGTGGAACTAATTGTGTTTTAGATAATTAAGACATTCAGTGTTGTAAAGATGAGAACAGTGGGCAGGTGGAGGAGCTGATGGAATATTAGAGAAGCCCCCCAGGTTATGGAATGTCAAACTGTAGGATTTATTCCGAGTTGGGGTCACGGGTCTCAGTTTTACCTGAGTTCTGTAGGGACCAGGTTCTCAGTGTCCCTTCTAACATCTCTAAAATTGCCTTAAAATATCACAGGGTGTGTGTTTTGTGTGTGTTCAAAGAAGGGGAATTTGGAGCTGCTGCATCCCCACTTCTAACTCTGCTGATCCTTCCATTGCAGCCGTACAAATCACCCCTCCACGGGAGCCAGCAGCCAAGAGAGTGCTGTCCCTGACCCCTTCCCCTCCGATCCAGGGGCAGTGTGTGCTGAGCTACAGCCCCTCCCGCTCTCCCAGTGCCAGCCCCAAATTCTCTGGGAGCTGTTTGAGTGGATACAGCCCCCAGCTCCAGGCTCTGGCAGGGGCCAGCCCCTCTCACAGCACCTCTGTGACTTACTCACCCAGCAGCAGCTACAGTAAGGTAATGACCAGGACACATCCTATGGGCACAGCTTGAGCCTCCTAAAAGAAAAAGAATTAATTTTTTTTGTTGTTGTTTTCTCCCAAGGTTTCCAGCTTCAGCCACTCTCCCAATGGATCTCCGTATTCCATGAGCGTGGGACCCGTGGACAGCGGTGGGATAAGGTCTCACTACCGATTCTCCCCCATTCTGTACAACAATTCCACCTACAAAGACGACTGCATAACAGATGTCAAATCCCTGGATACCTTCCTGAGGAACGAGGAGGAGAAACAGCACCGGGTTCAATTAGGTAAATTGGGGGATTTAGTTGGAAAAGCTTGGAAGGGAAGAGGTGTTGGTTTTATCCAAAATTGGCTATTGTGATGGGAGAAGTACCAGTAAAAAAGGCCAATTATGGGTGATCACCTGTGAGCTTGGCAATGGACCTGCTCCTAGTGAGGAATTGGGGCTTGAGGTAGAACCTCATTGTTTCTCGTTCAGGCAGTTTTCCTCCAGTTATTCCTTTGAATAGGATCTAAGCATAGGAATGCTGATGGATGATCTCTGTAGCAGTTGTTGGCTGTAACAGACTGAGATAAGGTGATCACCTTGATAAGAGGGGGATTTTGTTGAGGTGGTTTCAGATAAAGGGGCTGAATCCAGTAAATTTTTGTCCTGGATAGGGACAATCAAGATAAGGATAAAGGCGATCAATTCCCTCCAGGCAGTTTTTGTTCTGGATTGGGGCAATCAAGATAAGGATAAAGTCGAAGAACTCCCTCCAGGCAGTAAGGATAAAGGGGATGAACTCCCTCCAGGCAGTTTTTATTCTGGATTGGGGCAATCAGGATAAGGATAAAGGGGATGAACTCCCTCCAGGCAGTTTTTGTTCTGGATTGGGGCAATCAAGATAAGGATAAAGGGGATGAACTCCCTCCAGGCAGTTTTTGTTCTGGATTGGGGCAATCAAGGTAAGGATAAAGTCGAAGAACTCCCTCCAGGCAGTTTTTGTCCTGGATTGGGACAATCAAGATAAGGATAAAGGCGATCAACTCCCTCCAGGCAGTTTTTGTTGTGGATTGGGACAATCAAGATAAGTGTGAATCCAGTGTTTCTGCAGAGTGATTTCGGTGTATTCACTCACACTGACCCCTTGTCCCTGTGCTGTTTGTTCCAGAATCACTTGGCAATAACTGAACCTAACTTTTTAATGAATTAATCTTTTCAGGAAGCTCGGATTCCAGCTCTCCCTCCAGCAGCCCAACGTTTTGGAACTACAGCCGGTCCATGGCAGACCATGCACAGATCCTGAGGAAGTTCCAGTATCAGTTGGCTTGCAGGTCCCAGGCTCCTTCTGCACACAAGGATGAAGCTGATCTGAGCTCAAAACAGGCTGCAGAAGAGGTAAATTCCACAGAAAAAGTGGTCAAGAGGGAGAAATGGGATTTTAAAATGTACCTTTGGGCAAAGGTTTGGATTTGAGCTGAATCAGGAATGTGGGGGAGAAAAGTCCTCCAGCATTTGACCAACTCCCTTCTTTTGCAAGCAGCAGGAATTGTCACAGACCCTAAAAACTGTGGGTTCTGTGAGGTTCTCGTGGATTTAATAAACCTTTCCATAGGTTTGGGCACGGGTGACAATGAACCGACAGCTCCTGGATCACATGGATTCCTGGACTGCGAAATTCAGGAATGTAAGTCCCTCTCTAAGGAATTCCAGGTGGGCTGGAGTGGGAGAATTCCTCCATGTCCTCTGTGCCTGAGATGGGAGGGATTGCAGTGCCTGTCTGAGGGCTGGGGTGGCTGACATGTACAAATCCCACCAATTTATCATCTCCCTGATTTCCTGAGACAAACAGGAGAGGGAGTGGATCCATCAGTTTGTGCTTAGAGGGCTGATTCATAATCCACTTTCCTCGTTGTCCAGAAAAGCTTTACCTAATAGAGATTGGTTTTCTCAACTCCTTTGCATTGAATTTTCTGCCTTTCCAGAAGCTATTAAAGGGTCACTTAAATTCTGCCTGGCTTGATAATTAAATTAAATTAAATTATTTTCCTCTTCGATTGGCTTCAGTCTTTCTGTTAAACTGCCCTGTGATTTGGTGGGGATGATTATAGGATGTAAACTGAGGGATTTATTGAACATTCCTGTTGCTTCTGACCTTGAATTTTCCCCCTTTTCTTTCCTAGTGGATCAATGACACCATTCTGGTGCCACTTGTGGATGAGATGGAATCTGTGAGCACTCAGCTGAGGAGGATGGGCTGTCCAGAATTGCAGATTGGAGGTAGGATCAGCAGCCTGGGAATTCCCTGTGGAATGGGTGTTACAGAAATTAGGTCTGGGAAATATTTTTGTTCCATTTCTGCTCTGTTTTGGTGTGGTCTTTGGTCCACCTCCTGCATTTCATTCAGCTGGGAAGGTTTTCCATAATACTTCTGGAAATATCAATGCCAGTACAAGAATTTGTGTAAAATTCTTAAATGTCTCTTTTTTTCTTCCCCTTAAATTTAATTGTAAGCTCAAATTATCATCAATGATTGCTTATTAATCAGTCAGAAAACATTTCAAAGACAGATGTGCTGTAAATATTCAGCATCTTCCAAAAGTCTTACTGTCTCCACTGCTATGTGCTTTTCCAAATTCTTCCTTCAAATCAACCACTTCCTGAAAGAACTGTGGGGTTTTTTAAATTTTGATGAACTGGGGGCTCTGTTTTTCATGTCAGGTTAGGATTCTGAAGGAGCTGCTTCTCCTGTTGTTTCAAATTAACTGGGAAGAGGATTTGCTGGGCTGGACTTTAATTAAATTCCTCTTTTGGGGCTGTTTCTTGGAGTGTTTCCTCAAGAGCTACATGTTGCAAAGCCCATAAAAAAAACGGTGGATGCCTACTTTGTTTCTCTCCCTCCTGTGCTCTTAAGTTCCTGTTGGTTCCTCGTAGCTTTGCTGTGAAGTTTTGTGCTACATTGTAGTAACTGAGCTGCAGCTTGGGGTGCTGTCAGGTATAAAATGTTTCCAGACCTCGGCAGGGGAGCTGGGAATGCTCCCTGGCTGAGCCTCCTGTGTTGCAGAAGCCAGCATCAGCAGCCTCAAACAGGCAGCGCTCGTGAAAGCTCCGCTCATCCCCACCCTGAACGCTCTGGTGCAGTACTTGGATCTCACCCCAAACCAGGAATATTTGGTGGAAAGGATCAGAGGTTCGTGGTGTTGCTCTTCTGATTTCCAAACATTTCCATGCTACAGTGAACTTGTTGGTTGCCCCGAGAAGCTGTGGCTGCCCCTGGATCCCTGGTAATGCCCAAGGCCAGGCTGGACGGGGCTTGGAGCACCCTGGGATAGTGGGAGGTGTCCCTGCCCAGGGCAGGGGTGGCACTGGATGATCTTTAAGCTCCCTTCCAACCCAAACCATTCTATGATTTCTTCCTGCCTGCTCAGGGTGGAAAAAAATTGAATCCTTTCATTATCCACGAACAAAAATCATCCTGTAATTATGATAATGTAACTTCACCCCCTTCTATCAATATCTCCCCAAGCCTTTAGGAGCTGAATTTTTCCTATTTTCTACACCAGAAACTCCCTTTGTTTTGATGAACTTCCAGCCCCCAGGAAGTGAATGACTGTTGTTGCTTCCAGAGCTTTCCCAGGGAGGATGCATGAGCTCCTTCCGATGGAACGGAGGAGGGGATTTCAAGGGCCGGAAATGGGACACGGACCTTCCCACCGACTCCTCGGTGAGTTTCCAGGGACACCTGGATCCAAGGGCTTAAAGCTGCTTGGATTTTGGGATAGGGTTTGGAGGGAGCAGCTAGAAAGTCTTTGAGGAACATGAGAAAATCAGAAATTGGAGCTTTGCAGCTTTGCTGCTGGATAATTAAAGAATTCCATTGCTGGAAAATCAGCCTTGAAATAATATTTGATTTTGTGGTTAGGAGCATGGTTAAATATTTGGAAGTGTCCAGCCATGGAGCAGCTCTGAGTGTCCTGATAAACAGGAACAGCTCTAAAGTGCAAATAAAGAAGTTTTGACGTTAATTTAAGACTATTAATGAAAGAAAAAACCCAAATAAGACCATTTCACATTTTCGTTAGTTGAGGGTAATACGATGCTGTGAGTTCCAAGGGGCATCTCCCAGATTTTTTAAGATTTGTGGCATTTTTTCCAGCAAATCTCCTGTTTTCCCTGTCAAACAGCTCCAGCTGGATATAAGGAGCACAGAAAGCACCAGATCACAGATAATCTGCTGATGTTGCCCCCATGTAATATTGAGAACTCTCCAGAAAGGGTTAAAACAACCCTCAGGCCGTGGCCTGGTTTTCTGGATGCTCATCCCAGGACTTTATTTCACAATTTTGTCATTCCTAAGATTCGTGGCCAGCCCAGACTTTTCCTGTGATTTTCATGAGGGAAAGGGAGAAGTTTCCTTGCTGGGTTTGGGTTGAGCAGAGCTGTTTTTTGAGCTAATCTGCCCTTCTCTGCCAAATCTGAAATTGGTAATTTAGGCACGGACCTGCTCCTAAGCCTGGGGTTAAACCAGCATTGTAACCACCAAAGACTGGGATGAGCTCCTGGGATCATGAAGAGGAAGCTGCTGGCTTTTGGGGCCATTCCAGTAAGATTTGCTTGTGTTTGCCCAGATCCTCATGCACGTGTTCTGCACTTACCTGGACTCCAGGCTCCCACCTCACCCCAAGTATCCCGATGGCAAAACCTTCACTTCCCAACACTTCATCCAGACTCCGGATAAACCAGGTACTGGGCTGGCCTGGAGCTGCTCTTTTCCTCTGGGATCAACTCAGCACATCTAAAATGTGATTTTTTGTTAATTTTTAATTCAGACACTTCAAACGAAAACGTGTTCTGCATCTACCAGAGCAGCATCAACCCACCCCACTACGAGCTGATCTACGAGTGCCACGTCTACAGCCTGCCCAAGGTACTGGGGTTTGTTCTCCTCCTGCTCTCAGGAATCATTTCCAGGGCTGATTTGGGGTCTTTTTAAATCCTAGACCCATTTTTTGTCCGTTTACATAGAGGCTGATCCAGCTTGGTCTTTGCCCAGGACGTGCTACTTACTCTGCTGCTAAATACTACCTGTAGTATCTATTTAGGAGACAGGAATTCCTAAGCAGGAACTTCCTCTTATTGATTTTCTGCCAATTTATTGCAAATCCCCAAATCACAATCCCTGGTGGGTGATGTCACTGATGTCATCCCTTAAGGCTGGTGTGAATTCCGAGGGGAAGTTCCAAACTAGCAAAATTCTGTGATTTTTAATTGTTTTGATTTCTAAATCCTTGTCTCTTCCTGTGATTTCAGGGCAGGAACAACATGTTCCACACCTTGCTGATGTTCCTGTACATCATAAAGACGAAGGAATCTGGGATGTTGGGGTAGGTATCCCATGGGAACAAGCTGGGAATGGTGTCAGGCTGAAACCACCACAGCGGGGTGATAATTAATGGTGTTAAAATCAAATTAACAGCAGCTTTTTAATAAAAGTGGCTAATTCTGATCCCTTTGGGTTTTGCAGGCGTGTAAATCTGGGTTTATCGGGAGTCAACGTGCTGTGGATCTTTGGGGAATAACAGGACACAGCTCTGGAGGACAATGCTGCTCTGTGGGATCAACTTTGACTTAAACATGGATTTACTACAAAACAGGAGAATTTAAGCTCTGCTTTGTGGATAGAGGGAGGAAGTGCCTGTAATTTGCATGTGGATTTTGCCGAGGCATTACTTAGAATTTTTCACCATGGAAATGCTCCTGTGAATGAACTCCAGGCAGGAATTCTCCTTCCTGCTCCTCACCTCAACCTGTCCTGTTTAAACTGAGCTTCACTGATCTCAGACTAAGCTAAACCAAACCTCCTTCGAGGGTGCGGCTGGAACAGCTCCTCCCAAGGCTGTGCACAGCTGTGAGTGATCCAGCACTTGGAAGGATGAAGCAACTTGGACAACTTCAGGATCCAAGAAATTCCAAATCTGGAAGCAAAACTCAGTTTTGCTCCATTTTATTCTGCATGATAAAAAGCAATTAATTTTATCCCTGAGTTTTGGTGTAATTGTGTTTTCTGACCCTTCAAGATGTTCCTGCTGCTGAAAAGGAAAGACAAAACCATGTTTGACTTGCCAAGTTCAGCAAATAAGAATTTTGCTTGTATTTTCCATTTTTATTTTCTTTTTTTTGTACAAAACCAGCGTGGCCTCCCCTCTAAGGGGGCCTTGTGAGCTCTGAACCCCCCGGGTACCTTCACTGCCACCAACTCTCACCTGCCTTCGCTTTTGAATTGAATTTTCACTGATCACCACCTGTTTTGGGAGCTTTATGCACCTTGGTGGGAAACCAGGCTCTACACAGGCTTTGGAATGTACATTTTTGGGGAAAAGCACTTGGATTGGCTTCAAAGAAGGGATTAATCAATATCTGTCAAATTTCTATAAGGGGCGTGGGGAGAATTTGTTGTAAATTCTGGTAAATGAATATTTTAGAAGTGTATTCAGAACCATCAACACATGGAATCATTGTACTGTATTTTTTACTGAGGGGAGGGAAAAAGGAATTTTTGGAACTTTGCTGTTTTTTGGTGTGAACTGACTGGTATTGGGGATTCTGTGTCTCTCCCCTGGGGGACCTGGGTTTTTCCAAGGAACTGGTTACAAAATGGCTCATTTGGTTCTTGTATTAAATGAGTTTATCAAACACTTTTTGGGGTTTTTCTTGGGTTCAGCATCACCACATCCATCCATATGCAATAGGAGTGTTCAAGAACCAGATTTAGCTGGGTTTTACCCCAAAACTCCCCTGCTCAAGGGCAGCACAGCCCCATGAGCTCCATCAGTCTCATGTTCTAAAAAATTGAGGTGCAGAAATCTCTTCTTTCACCAAAACCTGGGGATTCTCAGGAAGAGCCTGTCCTATAGGGTGCCCCAGGCTCTGCAGCCCCAGGACCCTGCGCACTTTTGGGGTCCCCAGAACCCCATATCCCTCTGTGCTCCCAGGATCCTGCACAGCCTCTTCCCACACAGCCCCAGATCCTTGTGCACCCCAAAAGATCCCACATCCCAGTCCCTCTGTACCCCAGTACTCTGTGCATGACACCTGTCAGTCCCTGTGCACCCCAATGCACCACACACCCCCATACGTCATGCATTGCATGTACCCCAATGTACACCACACACCCCAATACCATGCATTGCATATCTGTACCCCAATACTCCATGCATTGCACCCCAATGCATCACACACCCCAACACATCACACATCCCAGTCCTTGTGCACCCCAGTACCTGGCACACTCTGCTCCCTGTGCACCCCAGTACATCACAAACCCCCACTCTCTGTGCACCCCAGTACATCCCACACCCCAGTCCCTGTGCACCCTAATACACCATCCACCCTGCTCCCTGTGCACCCCAGTACATCACAAACCCCCACTCTCCGTGCACCCCA
>VZRS01002632.1:14478-30146 GCA_013398055.1 Ifrita kowaldi | reverse complement strand
GTACCCCAATACATCACACACCCCATTCCTGTAGGCCCTTCCTCTGCACCCCACATCCCCGTGCCCCCCGATACATGGCACACCCCAGAGCTTGTTCATTCCTATCCCTGTGCCCCCCCCATTCCCGCGCACCCCAATTCCCGGGCCCCCCGATATACCACACCCCCCCCTTCCCGCGCACCCCAATTGCCGGGCACCCTGGTCTCCGCGCACCCCAATATCTGCACCCTCTCATCTGTATACCCCGATACACCACGCACCCCGGTCTCTCTGCACCCCAATACACCGCGCACCCCAGCACTTTGCACCCCGGGCTCTCTGCACCCCGAAACACCGCGCACCGTGGTCCCCGCGCACCCCAATCTCTGCATTCTCTCACCTGTGCACTCCATTCCACCCCGCACCGTGGTCCCCGCGCACCCCAACCTCTGCATCCTCTCACCTGTGCACCCCGAAACACCCATGGGCACCGTGGCCCCCGCGCATCCCCATCCCTGCGTACCCCTATTCCCGACCCTCCCGCCCCGCGCACCGTTACCAGGTGCATCCCACCCGCGGCGGGGGCGGCGCGGCCCCTCCCGCTGGGATGGGGGCGGCTCCCGGGGGCGCGCATGTCCGGCCCCGCCCGTTAAATTCCGGCGGGCCGGGCCGGACCGGGACCACCGGCCCTGAACCTGCTGCTGCCGCCATGGCCAGTGACGCTGAGCCCGGCCGTCGCCGCCGCTGCTGCGCGCAGGACTCGCCCGGTGAGCTGGGGGGAGGCTCCGGGTACGGGCGGGCACCAAAGGGGGTCCCCCCCCTTCCCCGGGCACCACCGGGGTCACCCCTCCCGAGCCACACACCGGGCACCGAGCGGGATTTCCCCCTTATGTCCCGGGCACTGGTGGGGTCCCCCTTCACGAGCATCCCCTGGGTACCACCCTGGGAGTTCTGTGTCCCCCTGTGGGGTTTGGCGACCAAGGTGACACCTCAGCACAGCAGCACTTGGCTGTCCTGCGCTGCTGAGCCCGGGCAGGGTATGGGGACATAGTCCCAGTGTGACTCCAACAGCTCCCGCAGATGTTCCCAAGGTCCCGGATTCCCGCGGTGACAGCGACGGCCCCCGCCGGGGCTCCCTCTGCGACCGGCACTGCGCTGCCATCAACAACGTGCAGGGTGACCTGGGGGACCTGGGCTGCCACCTGCACCGTCCCCGTGTCCCCCCAGGTAGGTTGGCTGTGGGATGGGCTGGATATGAGGCACTGGGAGGTCCCACACCCACTGTGAGCCTGTGTGTCACCCACAGCCATGTCTGCCCCGTCCTGCTACCAGCAGCACTCAGAGGAGGTGTGTGAGAGCTGCGTGGTGAAAACCACTCTGACGGCCGAGAACGCTGTGGAGGCCAACAAGCTCTCCAACAACTACAAGGTGGGTGGGGGCACCCATGGTGCTCCTGGAGGGCTGTAATGGGTTTTATTATTCCTCTTCACTCATCCCAAGAAAACCCCTCTCTCTGCAGTTTGGCTTCAAGAAATGGAAGAGCCACGTGACGGCGCGGCCCTGGGAGGACCGATCGGAGATTGTCAAAGAGCTCTACTCTGATCTCAATGTCATCCGAGGCTCTGGAGGTGGGTGGCCTTGGGGACAACCCTGGGTGGTGGCAGTGTGGATTTAGGCAGCTACAGGTGACAATGGTCCCACCTGGTGCCTTCCCTCCCACAGGGTCCACGCTGACATGTGGGAACGTTCTTTACCTGTTGCTCTTTGGCTGGTGGCTCTCACTCCTCTACGTCCTCATGGCTGCCGTGATGTTCATCACTGTCATAGGGGCTCCTTATGGTGAGTCCCAAATTTGGGACCCCCTTGTGAGGGCTGGATGAGCTCAAAACAGCACCGACGGGTGTTGGGGACTCCTGGGTCCCTTCTCCATGGAATGTCCCACTCACTGATGGTCGTGTTCCCGCAGGGCGGCTCTGCTGGGACCTGGCCGGCTATTTCCTCTGGCCCTTCGGCAAAGTGATCCAGAAAGCGGAGGTAAGGGCCCCTTGGGAATCCCCTGGGGGGGGTTTGGGGTGCCCTATGCACACCCTGACATCCCCCCTCTCCCCAGGTCCCCAAATCCCACCAGGCGTGCAAGGCTGGCGTGGGGGAGAGCTCAGCCCTGCTCGGGGGTCCCACACCGCGCCGCTGGCGCCCACAGTGCTGGGCGGGCACTGGATACTGGGTGAGCCCCACACCAGACACAGTGACACCGCCCCCAGAGCCCCCCAGGGTGGTGGGGAAGGTGCCCATGGGCACCTCCCCTCCCCTGGGGTTGGTGTTTTGGGGGTCAATCCCTGAAGGTGACCTCCCATTCACAGCACCGTGCCAGCACCACGGTGTGGCTGTGCCTGGGCTACCCGGTGCTGGTGCTGGCCCACGGGCTCGTGTGTGTCACCGCGTGGCTCCTCATCGTCCTCATCCCCGTGGCCAAGCTGAGCGCCCGCGCCATCTCCCGTGTGCTGCTGCTGCCCCCGGAGTGGGTGCTCATCCGGCGCCTGAAGATGGTGGGTGACTCTGGGCAGGGTGAGGGTCCCACACCCCACTCCAGGGGGAATTTTGGGGTGGGGGGTGACCCTCTTGTCCCTCTGCAGACAGAGGTGCCTCTGGAGGGGGAGGTGATTCTCTGCTGCTACCGCGCCGCCAACCCCTACTACTACAAATACGCCGTGGACGGCATCAATGTCTTCGCTGTCAGTATCCTTCTGGGAGCTGGAGTGGGAAGGGTGGGGAGTGACCCCAAATCCCAGCCCACCTCTGTTGTGTCCTTGACTGGCCACCCCAGACCTGCTGCCATTGGTGCTGGTGACGCTGGTGCTGGGCTATGCGGACAGCCCCAACCACCTGACCAGCTCCGCTGTCAAGTTCACCTTGGCCCTGCTCTCCATCATGCCCCTCTCCTACTACATCGGCATGGCCATCGCCAGGTGAGCGGTGACAGGGGACACTTGGTGGCAAAGTAGGGACACTCCAGCCCTGCTGATGTTCTTTTCCTCCTCTCCAGCATCTCAGCCCAGAGCAACTTCGCGGTGGGGGCGGTGGTGAACGCCACGTTTGGCTCCATCACCGAGCTCACCTTCTACATCACCGCCCTCATCAAGGGCTCGCGTGAGGGCAACCGCTGCTACGCCGAGGTGGTCAAGTCAGCGTTGACGGGGACGCTGGTGGGCTGTGTCCTCTTCGTCCCGGTGAGATGGGTGGCATTGAGAGCTGGGAGGGTGCTGTGAGCAAAGCACTGATGGGGATTTTTTTTGGGGTTTTCTCCATCCCCAAGGGTCTGTGCATGGTGATCGGGGGCATCCGGCACCAGGAGCAGCGGTTCAACAGCCGCTCTGCTGGCGTCAGCTCGGCCCTGCTCTTCCTCTCTGTGGGAGGTGAGTTGGGGAGGGGGTGGCCCCAGGTTCAGGGGGCCCCACCAGGGTGGGTGCCCACCCCATGTCCTGTCCCTGCAGGTGTCTTTGCCCCGACACTCTTCTCCAAGGTGTATGGGAAGCTGGTCTGTGGCGAGTGCCACAACGTCACCCAGAACCCGCTGGGCCACTACCTCTGCCACAACTGTCACTTTGACCTGGTAAGTGGGGACCTGGGCCCCCCAACAGGGGGAGTTTGGGGTCGGGGATGCTCTGAGCCCCCCTGGCTCTCGTGCTGGGTGGTGGCAGCGGGGCTGTCCCTTGTCCCCTGTATCCCCATTGACAGGTGCTCTCTCTGCAGATGGATAACAACGGCACCCTCTACTACAGCCACGTCCAGTGAGTGTCCACTGTGGTGGGGACAGGGCTGTCCCCACACTGGGGTGGCACATCCTGAATTTGGTCATGTTCCTGCATCCCTCCCAGGGCCCCTCTCCACCCCAATGATCCTGTGCCCCATTTCCTCCATCCCCAGGGGAAGCTCCCTGGGGTCTCCATGCCAGAGCCTGGTGGCACTGACAGTGTCACCTGTGTCCCACAGACCCCTGGTGTACACGGTGTCCATCCTGCTCCCTGCTGCCTACCTCATCGGGCTCTTCTTCACCCTCAAAACCCACACACACATCTACGACATCCATGTCAGCGACTGTCACAGTGAGTGTCCCCAATGTCCTGGCTGTGGGGCCGGCTCTGGTCACTGCTCTGGGGTGTCCCACACGTCTCTCTCTGCTCTCTCCCCAGTGCCTGGACACCACCACAGTGCCGTGGTCCACTGGTCCCGCTGGCGGGCCCTGGTCATCCTCCTACTCTCCACCCTGTGTATGTCAGCCTGTGCCGACCTGGCCACGGAACACATCAGCCCCATCCTCACCAACTCCACCATCTCGCAGGTGAGCCACGTCTGGGTGTCCCCAAGGACCAAGATGTGCCCTCCCGGGATGGGGACCTGCCCTGGCTGCAGTAGGAGCCCCAAAAGCAGTGGGGGAGAGATGCTGAGATGCTCTGCATGGTTGCCCTGGGCTTGGATGTGGTCAGGGCCTGGCTGATGTCACCTCTTCCCTGCAGTATTTCATCGGTGTCACCGTGCTGGCGATGGTGCCCGAGCTGCCAGAGATTGTCAATGGCATCCAGTTTGCCCTGCAGAACAACCTGAGCTTGAGGTGAGATGGCTCCAAGGATGAGTTTTGGGGTGGTCCCTGTGCCAGTCCCATCACCGTGCCTTGGTGCCCACGATGGGCTGCCCAGCCACTGGTGGGTCAGATCCCTGTCAGCTTGTCCTCAAGGGGAATTAATCATCCAAAAAATGGTGTCAGAACTGGGATGGGCTGCGTGGTTTGGGATTTTCTCACCCCAAGGGCTGCCGGAGACCTGGTGCTTGGCAGCTCCTAAGTTGTCCTTCCTCCCCAGCATCGAGATCGGGAACTGCATCGCGGTGCAGGTCTGCATGCTTCAGATCCCCATCCTGGTGCTCTTCACCATCTTCTATGTGAGTAGCCCCAGAACAGCCCTGAGGGATCTCCTGCAGCAGGGCTGGGGACACGGTGGGACATGGAAAGGACACAGCTGCCCTTCCCGGTGTCTCCCCTCTGCTCAGTGTAGGGGAAGTGGGGTCAGATGTCTCCTGGTGCTGTCCCCACCCTGGGGATGTGTGGCAGAGAGGGTTTAAGGGGTGACACATAAGTCCCCAGAGTCAGAGCAGGGTTGTCCATATGGTTGGCCATAAACCCCAAATCCTCTCCCTTGCAGCCGACCAACTTCACACTCGTCTTCAGCGACCTCCACGTCTACGCCAGCATGTTCAGCGTGGTGCTCATGAACTACATCTTCATGGATGGCAAATGTGACTATTTCCAAGGTGACCACGCCCCACAGGGCTGCTGTGGGACTTGGAGTCTCCCTATATTCTGTGGGATGGGGAGCTCCTGGGTCCAGCCCTGGGGTTATCTGCTTGTTGGGGCTCTCGGCCTGTGGTGACCTCAGTAATCCTGAGGTCTTGGTTGACCAACTCGGGGCTGTCCCCCTACAGCAGCTCCAAGGGGGATCACTCCCATTTCCCCTTTAAAAGGGTTTAAATTCCCTTTAATGGACATTTTGTAGAGAACCACAAAAGTCCTCTACAGGGGGCTAATCCAGACCACACCAGGTCTTAAACCTATGTCCCTCCTTGCTCCAGGGAGTAACTCCCTCCAACCCTCTCTGTCCGCCCCAGGCACGGTGCTGGTGATGGTTTACTTCATCCTCCTGGCTGTGTATTTCTTCGCCCCCTCGCCCAGCGGCTGCTGAGCTTTGGATTCTCCTTTCTCCAACCCCCTCGTTGGGATCAGCACCCATCAAGACCTTTTCCAGTGTCTCAGGGACTCGGCCGGGCTGGCTCCGGTCTGCAAGCGCCGTTTCCTGAAGCTTCTGCTGCTGCTGGGCTCCCCCCGTGGGGCTTCAGGGGTGGGAAGGGTGGATGCAATGGAATTGCTCCTGAAACGAGGAGCCTCAAAGCCAGAGTATGTCACAGAGGGATCTCCAGCCCACACCTGAGTGGCTGGAAGGAAAATTATCCTTAGTGGAGGGTCTTGAAGGGGATTTCTGTGTGTCTCGAGGACAGACCCCTCCCTGGGGATGTGTTGCACTGGGAGAAGGTGCCTGAGAAGTCCCTCATCCTCCTGGGCCTGGGAGGCACTCGGGCCTGGGAATCGCACAAGGATGTTTGATGGCACCAGAAATGCACCCAAAGGTATTTTCAGCTGTTTTGTCATTAAAGCAGTTTTGTACAAATCAGAAACAAGCTTGTTTCTCCTTAAATGAGCCTCGGTCACTGCCCTGGGCCCCTCTGGGGCCACCATTCCCTGTCCTCTGTCACCTCACCCCAGGGACAGAGCCAGCACCGTGCCTGTGGGCTCCAGCTTTCTCCATGACCCTCCCAAAGCTCCAGCTCATTTCCAGCCTGGTCTTGTCTGACTGTCCTGGGTCCTCCTGGCTTCCAGGTCTTTACCAGGCTCCTGAGAAGGGTTAGGGATGCTTCTGGTGTTGTCCACAGGGTGTGACAGGCTGGGGACACCTCCCTCTGCGCAGGGAGATGCTGGTGGGTGTGGTGAGGGGACAGAGTTGGGGCTTGGATTGATTTATTATCTTTAAAAACAAAAACAACCCCAAAGCAAAACACGGACAGATCCATTAACACAGGCACGGAGGCTCCGGTGCCTCTTCCCTCTCCCCTGCTCCATCGGGATGTACTTCAGTATAAAAAGCAGGGAGTGCTGTCACAGGAATGTTGGACTCTGAAAGGATGGACAGCCCAGAGTGAGGCAGGAAGCAGCCTGGGATCGCTTTCCAGGGAAGGCAGCAGCTCATTAGGGATTAATGAAGCTGCTGTATTTAAGCCTTTTTGTTTTCCTAGCACAGACAATCCTGCTGTCGTTAGTCTGGGACATTTGGGAGCGTTCCTGGGTGAATAGCTGGAGTTCCTGATGGCAGGACAGGGAAGGATGGAGAAGGGATGGGATGGGAGAGCAGAAGTTGTAGGAGAACCTGCTCCAGTGCCATCATCTTACTGAGGTTAAACAAAAACCATCTCTCCTGGGGTGAGGAATGCTTGGGAATTCTGTTCTGAGCTGGCTTTCCCTGTCTCCTTATGTCCTGTCCCCATCCCAGGCAGCATTGTGGATGCTTTTATCCCCTCCCCACCAGCAGCTGCAGATGCTGGATCCTTTCCCTCTCCCTGGGGAATTATAATTAAAGCTTTTATCCACAGGCAGTAGCCCAGCAGCAATTAAAGCCACCCCTCAGCAGGAGCTGTGAGCTCAAGTGCTTAAACCAAGTCATTTTTTTAGGAAGAGCAGCCTCCAAGATCTTGTGCCCCTCATGCAGCAGCCACTGGAGGTTATGGAATGGGAAATCCATGGAAATTCATCAGTGGGTGATGCTTGTATTGCTTTCATCAGCAAAAGTGAAGGCCCTGGACCTTTGTGGTTTTCTTGGTGATGCTTCCCCAGCTCCTGCAGGCTGGAGGTGGAGGGATCCACAGGGATCAAATCCAACTCCTGGCCCTGCCCAGGACACCCCAACAATCCTGCCCTGTGCCTGAGAGCGTTGTTTAAAGGCTCCTGGAGCTCCGGCAGCCTTGGGGCTGTGCCCATTCCCTGGGGAGCCTGGGCAGTGCCTGACAGAGCAGGGCAATCCCCTCCCCTGCTGCTGTCCCCAGGACAGGGATGTCCCTCCTAGCTCCAGGGCACAGCTGACTCAGATCCAGCTTTCCATCAACCAGGTCCCTTCCCACAGCTGCTCTCCAGCCTCTCCTTTCCCAGTCTGTCCTGAATGCACTTTGCTGAAGTCTGAAGATTCCATCTCCTGGCTTTCCTGGATCATCCAGGTGGGTTATCCTGTTGTAGAAGGAAATCAGGTTGGCCAAGCAGGACTTTCTCCTCCTGAAGCCGTGCTGGCTGCGACCAATGTCTGTGTTGTCCTCCAGGGGCTCTTCAATACCTCCCAGAAGAATCTTTTCCAGGATTTTACCAGGCACTGAAGTGAGGCTGGCAGCCCTGTGGTTTCCAGGGTCATCCCTTGAAAACTGGGACCAGCTTCCAGCCAGCTGAGACCTCTCCAGGTTCCCAAGACTGCTCCAAAATCATCAAGAGAAGCTTTGTGACAACCTCAGAGAAAGCTCCAGAGATTTCCAGAGTAAAGAAAACCTAAGGAATGTGCTTGCTCAGAGATCCAGGCTTGGATGGCTCCAGTATCACCTTGGGGATGAGGGGAGATGCTCTTCAAAGCAGGTAAGAGAAAAAACAGTACAGGGGTGACCAGGCTGCTTCAGGACAAAGGTCCCAGAAGGAAAGATGAAAGAGTGGATATTCAGCCTCAGAGTTTGGGATGGAAGAAGGAGCTGGAGAAATGGTCCTGCAGGTCACTACAAGCCAAGGCAGGAGAGCAGGGAACCCTTCCTCAGCCCACAGCTGCCAGCAGGGTCTGGATTCAGCAGCCAGGGAGGCTGGGAAGGGGTTGAAATGCACAATTCCTGTGAAGGTGCAGTGCAGGGGATGGAGACACCAGAGCTCCAAGCAGCTCCCACCAGTTCCTGTGGTTTGAGCACCTGAGAAAACCTTAGCTATGATGCCCAGCCTTTGTTTTTCTGAGCATTGGGGGGAAAAAAAACCAGCAACTGAGGCTGGAGAAAGAGGACAATCTATTCCCAAGACCAGGGGAAGCTTAATTTTGGGACAAGGGCTGGGTTCCCTAAGTGGGGGGCAGTGACTCCAGCAGGCAGCACCTTTGGATTAACAACATGAAGACAATGCTATGGTTTATTTAAACATAAATGCAATCTCTTAAAAAGTAACTAAAACCCCAGAGCGTAACTTCTGCCTTTGATGAAGAGGAAAGCATTGGGCCAAGCTGATTTTAAAAACAAAAGGCACTTAAAAATGGGCTCCAACTGAAAAGGATTTTGCACAAACCTCATGCCTGGAGCTGCTCAGAGTTCAGTGGCCACTTAAATTCAGTGTAGAGAGCACAAGAGGACCAGAGCCACTCCCTCCTGTGCAGAGACAATCCCTGTTCCCAGCAGGAGGGAGAGATGTTCCCTCTCCCCATTTTTGGATGCTGTATTTCCTGGGCTGAGTGATCCACAAAGCCGCTCCCCAAACTGGCTTTAAATCACATCTCCCACCCTCAGGGGAACACAAAGCAACAAAAAAAGGCCAGTTTGGGAGGTGTGGGAGGAAGGAAAACCAAAAGCTGGGAAATGCTGATAACCAGGACTCGGTTGAGCAGGTTAAGAGAGCTCTGAAATCTACAGGGTGAGTTTTTGCTGTAGCTCGTTCTGGGTGCAAAGTGAGCAGAGAAGGTTAAAAAAACCTCAGGAAAACCTTTTCCCTCTCCACCCCCAGTAAACTACACAGTAGTCCCTTAAGTGGCAACTTTCTCCCAGTCTTCCAAGCAAACCTTTCAATATGAAAAGGGGAGGACACAGACACTGCACCAGGGAAGCTGCACGGGCCAAGCTTCGCTCGCCACCCTGGGTGACGTTCCAGCCGTCTCCAGAAGCTCAGGGATGGGAACATGCCCATGGAACACATGCAAGGCTGGAGGAATTGGTGGGTTTGGAGAGGAGGAGCTCAGCTGGGTGGGAGGGATGGGCTATCCAAAGCAAAAGAACAGGTTGGTGGCTGTTCTGCATCAAATGTTCCTCGTTGGATACAAGGGTGAAAATACCAAGGTGAAGGTGCCACGTGTAAGCACAGGCTCAGACATTCAGTAACTCATTAAGCTCCCCAATTAATCTGCAAGCGTGTGCTGATGACAGGTTGGTGGTGGGCTGCTTAGTCTCAGAAAATACTTTTTGATTAATGGTGTCATTTAGAGCTCCATAAATAAAAAGGGGATTTTTTTTTTCAATGACTAAAATTAACAGTGTCTCCAAAGGCATCGATGTATTTGCTGAGTAAGGCCTTGAGCAGGTTCCTCCATGTTCTTAGCACGACAATCCATGGAATCCATAAATAGGGGGTGGGAGGGGGAATTCTTCAACATGGTGAGTCTTGGCCAGAAGTGGGAGATGTTCTCATTTTAGTCGCTCCACGAGTCCCTGTGTCAGTCCAAGGTGCAAAAGCTGGGATCTGGACAGAGTTGCTAGCTGAGGGAAACATTCCAGGAGCTTCTCCCAGCACAGTTCCAGCAGGCTGGGCACCACCAGCCACATTTTGAACAGGGAACCAGTCCGTTTGTTTTCGTGGATGTTGACCACCCCTCCGTGGACGTACATGCAGCCAGCCTAGGTGGGGAGAGGGGGACAGGAGTTACACAGCCAGGAACAGCAGGATTGGGCTGTCTCCATTTCCAGCTGCTGAGGTGTCACTGCCCAAGCCACTCACTCTGGGATCCTCTGAGTCAAGGGAGGAATCACTGCTGGAGGGGCTATGTCTCATCCTAACCCACATCTCCAGCACCTCAGAGTGCTCTGCTCTGAATTTTAGGTGATTTCTATCCCAAGAAATCCGTTTTAGGAGTGTGGCAAACTGTTAATAAAGTAGTAGAGAGCCACGCTCATGTTTCAGCTAAAAATAATGTTTTTTTAAACTACACCCACCTCACACAGACATCCTGCATTCCCTTGGCTAAGCACAACCCTGCTGAAGGGATGACAGGAACACAGAGAGATGGGAAAAACTCAGCTGCTGCGTGGCTTTTTTTTCCCACATGCTGGCAAAGAAAGGGCATTCCTGCTGTCCAGGCAGTCACCGAGCTGCCTGGGAAACACCTTTATCAGGCTTCCCAGGAAAAGCTGCATTTATAGCAGTCTCCAAACTAATCAACACCAAGGAATGTGATCTCTGCCCTCAGGAGATGAGGAGCTGAAGGAGGTGAAGGCACAGCCAAGGGCATTTCTTGCTGCCTGTTAATTATCAATCCCAGGTCTCCAGACTTCTATTTGTGGCCAAAAGCTCTGGCAATACCAACATTCCTTAGTGGTTTCCAAAGGCTCATCTAATCCTTTACCTCAGGCTCTTCTCACTAAAATAAAATCATTTTACTCAGGGAGTAATTGTGCTTTTTCTTTTTTTCCTTCTACAAGCAGGAACTGCTGTTCCCACATGGAGTTTAAAAGCTAAAATTCTGCATCATTTCTTTCAGGAAGCAAAATCCACGATGTGGCACTACTCTTCAACCAGCAGCAGGAGTAAGAGCCTCCCAAAAGATGCTGTATCCAGTGGAGGTCACTTCCTTGGGCACATCAGCTCTATTTGCAGCCCACACCAACGTCAGAGTGCTTGGATGAACAATCCCAGCTCCAGAGGAGCAAAATGAGTCACTTACTGGGGTGACAGCAGCACAGTGGAAGTACACAGGCTCTGGCATCGTAGCTGGGAGCTTGACCCACTGGAAAGTTTGGAGGTTCAGCTTCCAAACATCTCCCAGAATCACCTCTCCGTTGTAGCCTCCGCAAACGAACACATCTGCAAGAGAGGAGATGTGGGGAGTGGCCAGGCCCAGCCATCCCCCTGCCAGCAACCATGGGACACGTGGGGTGAGAGGTCAGGGATCACCTTCCCAGCACAGTTTTGGGCTCAGCAATTGTTTCACCTCAACACAAGCTCTCAGGATCTCCCAAATCGGTCCCAGCACAAGCAGAAGCCATTTAGAGAATCCCAGGGTGGTTTGGGTGGGAAGGGACCTCAAAGCCCTCCCAGTTTCAGCCCAATGGGCAGGGACACCTTCCACTGTCCCAGGCTCCTCCAAGCCCCAATGTCCAGCCTGGCCTTGGACACTGCCAGGGATCCAGGGGCAGCCACAGCTTCTCTGAGAATTCCATCCCAGCCCCTCCTCACCCTCCTAGCCAGGAATTCCTTCCCAAGATCCCATCCATCCCTGCCCTCTGGCACTGGGAAGCCATTCCCTGTGTCCTGTCCCTCCAGCCCTTGTCCCCAGTCCCTCTGCAGCTCTCCTGGAGCCCCTTTAGGCCCTGCAAGGAGCTCTGAGCTCTCCCTGGAGCTTCTCCTCTCCAGGTGAGCATCCCCAGCCCTCCCAGCCTGGCTCCAGAGCAGAGGGGCTCCAGCCCTGGAGCAGCTCCGGGGCCTCTCTGGGCTCTCTCCAGCAGCTCCAGGTGCTGCTGCTGTGTCCCCAGGGCTGGGGCAGCTCTGCAGGTGGGGCCTCACCTGAGGGGGCCCAGGGGCAGGATCCCTCCTCCCCTGCTGCCCACACTGGGGGATCAGGGTGGATTTCTGGTTCATGTCCCACTTCCCAGCCTGCCCACAATCCCAGCCCCACCATGGCAGACTGAGGGCTAAATGCCATTGGAAGCAGGAGTGCATTCCCTGTGTTTGTAGCCAACCTGACTTCCCAGAAATCTGGGTTTGATCAGATTCCAGGGATTTTAAATCCACGGGGAGCAGCTCCAGCTCCCAGTCCTGCCTTGCTCCCAGATTTGCCCAAGTTCCCAACTCAGAGGCTGCCAAATCCTGCTGGTGAAGGGGACTGGAAGCATCTCCCAGCTCCTGCCTTACTTTTATTGGCACAGTTAACACTCCTAGGAAATACAACCCAGCATTTCACTCCACCCTTCAACAGAGAGCATTCAGCACTGACCTGAAGAGCTTGGAAAAGAGGGATCAAGATTGTAACTGTTTTTTTCAGTGCAGAAGAAAGAGTGGTGCCAGCTGGGCAGCTTAAGGCCTGTCAGTGAGGAAAAAATCCTCTCCCAGAAAAGCTCTCACTGCAGCTCTCTCCAACTCTCCACTGTTTGGCTGTACAAAATACACCCATTTCCCAGAGGCAAATCTTACCATTTTTTATCTGGACACAGCTGTGGCATCTTCTGGCTGCTGGGAAGCCTGGGGAGAAGAAATTTAAAAATATATAACAACAATAGTTGCTTTAAAGTGCTTGTGCAAGTGGTGATTCTGTCTCAACATTTAACCACAGAGTTTCATTTTTAAGGGGTTCTGCTTTCCTGCAATCCCAGGTATAAAAGCTGTTATTTTAAGCAGCTGTTTCAGGTTTGATTCCTAATTCCTCTCCAGGGAAGGAAGAAATGTGCTGGAATCTTGTTCCTCAGAGTCTCAAATGTGGCTTGGTGAAAAGCAGCTGTGAGATTCCAGGGAAAGCCTCAAAGGGAGCAGGGATGATCTGGATCCTCTGGGAGCAGATCCAGGCACTGTCACCTTCCCCAGGGAGGGAAGCCAGACTGCCAAATTCCCTTGGATGGGTTAATCCTCAGTGCTGAAGCACAAGCAGGATCTCAAAGCCAGCATTAAGTCACATCTTGAACAAGAAAACTGCACCTTGGCCACTCTGGCTTACAGGGAAAGATGAGAAATTCCAAACTCACCGACTTTCTCGTGAGGTTTTGTGGTGATCTCCTCCCAGGTGTTGGTTTCCAGGTTGTAGGCGTGGATCTGGAGGGGAAAAGAGGAGCCATGAGATCCTCCTGGCTCTGCCAGCACCAGGATGAGGCAGCCACAGGCTCTGACCCACTATAAATAACCCCTTTTCTTTCATTAAGTGTAAACCCAAAAATAGCTGATCCCAGCCAGTGACTAAGCAGGTCTAAAATCACCTTCCAAGCTCCATCCCAGCTTTGCTATTTCAGCCCTACAGCTGGAAAAAAAGAAAAAAAAAAAGAATATTGCTTTTTAAAAGAGCTGGACCAATTAAAATCCACACCCTCAAGTTCTCAGAAGGATTTAGAAATACCTTTCCCCTACTGCATGTACGGAGAAAAGAAATGGAACAATGGAGAGATAAAATGTCACATTAAGTGCTGCAGATCCCACTTGTTTTGGAAGCAGAGCACTATTTAAAGTGACCACAGATTCATCACCAGGACATTCTCTGGCAAATCCAGGTTTGACAGAAATAGGAGAACAATCTGCTCCCAATTATCTGGGATTTTTTTTTTTTACCAGGCTCTCCAGGCAAAGCCAGATGAAGAGGCTGTGCTGGCTATACCTCAGTGTGGAAAATCCCCTGTGCAAGATCCCAAATGCCTCACCTTATCCAAGGAATAAGCTGTCCAGGAAGTTCCACCTCCCAGGATATAAATCCGTTGACCGTCGTGAGCGATTTCATGTCTGTACCTGAAGGAGCAAAGAACATCCAGCAGCACAATTAACAACAACAAAAAACCTTCTGGAAAACACCATCAAATTCCAGGGATTTGAGCAGAAACTCCCAAGCCTGGCTATGCTGCATCAGTCCCTCAGGCTGGGAACATTCAGGAGATGTGGAAGTTTTCCTGAGCCCTCCAAGCAGCACCCCAGAAGTTTGAAAGGCATTTTCTGATTGCAGAGTAATTATTAAATAATGAAGTGCAATGATTATGGAATACCAGGGCAGCCATCAATATTCCAGCCCCTTCTAAGGTGGTCCCTGGAAGTGTCCCCAGGTTGGACGGGGCTTGGAGCAACCTGGGATAGTGGGAGGTGTCCCTGCCCATGGCAGGGGGTGGAACTGGATTTGCCTCAAGGTTCCTTCCCACCCAAACCAGTCTGGGATTCTTGCATTCCCAATCCTGTTCTCAGCTGGACACCAAACCATGGATGAGAGCGACCAAAATCCTTCCTTCCAACGCCACAACGATCCCAGGCAAAGGAGGGCTGGAAATGCCAACCTGAGCAAGGTTTCCCAAAGCTTCCCATTCCCTGCTTCCCAAAAAAAGCTCCCTGAGGGTGCCCAGGTGCTCACCTCTCCTCTGGCATGTCACAAGACATATTGTTTGGCTTCAGCTGGGTCCACTCCCGGGTGTTGAGGTCCAGCTTGTGGAGGTCGGTGCTGTAGATGTACCCGGTTGTTCCTCCGAACACGTAGAGACACCCATTGATGATGGCCATGGCCTGGCAGAGAAACCAGTTAGAAAGGATTTGGGACACCTGAGGCTGGAAAAGAGGGAATTCCTGCTCTTCCAAAGCAGATGTGCACCAGCAAAAGGGGTCAGTCCTGCTCGGAGCCTGAATCCATTTCTTTGTCCACCTCATTCATCCACATTATGGAAAGTCTTAAAAGGAGTTATTCTAATACAAAGAAACCCTACAAATTTTCAAGTTTTGGGTTTTGAAGGTTTTTGACTCCCAACCATTCCTTAAACCTCATTTTTTTCATTCAGCTGCACCAGGTATTTAGAGAACAAATTCTGGCCTTTCTAACTAGGAGAAAACCTCCTTTCCTTTGAAATCTCCAAGAACCAAGGCTGCTTTATTCTTTAAGAAGGAAAAAACCTGCTTTTCCTGGTGCTTTTATACAGAGAGAACAACTCTGGTGAGGAGCAGAGAAGAGATTTTGGTGCTCTGGCCCCTTCCTGAGGCACTCAGGGCTTCCTTGTGCTCCCTACCTGGCCGTAGATGCGGTTGGGTTTCTTGCCGCGGCAGCTGAGCAGAGCCCATCTCTTGTACTTGACGTTGCACACGTGGACGTCGTTCCCGTTGCTCTCTCCAAAGGGGATCCCAGTGCCCCCAAAAACCAGGAGGTTGTTGCCATGTAAAACAACTGGGAGAGAGAGAGAGAAAAAACAGGGACACTCATTACTGTGAGATCAGTGGAACTGAACCATTTTTCCAGGCTGTTCCAAGCCAGGTTGGACTGGGCTTGGAGCGACCTCCTCTAGGGAAGTTGTCCCTGCCCGTGGCGTGGAACTGGATGATCTTTAAGCTCCCTTCCAACCCAAACCATTCCATGTTTCCATGCTCTGGAGACAGCAGTGCTCAGCGCTGCTCAAATTCCCTACAAGCCTCTCTGCGCATTTACGGCTTTGAGATGCTC
>VZRS01002632.1:1730-13362 GCA_013398055.1 Ifrita kowaldi | reverse complement strand
TCTTTGTCCACCTCATTCATCCACATTATGGAAAGTCTTAAAAGGAGTTATTCTAATACAAAGAAACCCTACAAATTTTCAAGTTTTGGGTTTTGAAGGTTTTTGACTCCCAACCATTCCTTAAACCTCATTTTTTTCATTCAGCTGCACCAGGTATTTAGAGAACAAATTCTGGCCTTTCTAACAAGGAGAAAACCTCCTTTCCTTTGAAATCTCCAAGAACCAAGGCTGCTTTATTCTTTAAGAAGGAAAAAACCTGCTTTTCCTGGTGCTTTTATACAGAGAGAACAACTCTGGTGAGGAGCAGAGAAGAGATTTTGGTGCTCTGGCCCCTTCCTGAGGCACTCAGGGCTTCCTTGTGCTCCCTACCTGGCCGTAGATGCGGTTGGGTTTCTTGCCGCGGCAGCTGAGCAGAGCCCATCTCTTGTACTTGACGTTGCACACGTGGACGTCGTTCCCGTTGCTCTCTCCAAAGGGGATCCCAGTGCCCCCAAAAACCAGGAGGTTGTTGCCATGTAAAACAACTGGGAGAGAGAGAGAGAAAAAACAGGGACACTCATTACTGTGAGATCAGTGGAACTGAACCATTTTTCCAGGCTGTTCCAAGCCAGGTTGGACTGGGCTTGGAGCGACCTCCTCTAGGGAAGTTGTCCCTGCCCGTGGCGTGGAACTGGATGATCTTTAAGCTCCCTTCCAACCCAAACCATTCCATGTTTCCATGCTCTGGAGACAGCAGTGCTCAGCGCTGCTCAAATTCCCTACAAGCCTCTCTGCGCATTTACGGCTTTGAGATGCTCTAAAGGAGAAAGGATCCCAACTAAAACCATGGTAACCAAAGGTCTGCTTTGAAAAGGGAACAAAGACATCTATTTTTGGATGCTTTGAGATGTCTGCACAAAGCACCTTCCTGCTGAAAGCACAGGTGCCTTGCAGCCATCAAGGTAAACACCTGGAAAATACCTCTTGCTTCCCCATTTTTTTCTTTCCCTCTGCTTCAACTGAGAGAAAAGGGAAAGAAAAACCACAAACCCAACCCAACCTCAGGGTCTACTTGGAAAAACAGGATCCAGATTTCCAGTTCTTGCCTGGTTTTGCATGGATTAAAATAGCCAGGATTAAAATAGCTCCAGGAATAGGCACAGGAGGAGTTGGATTTCCATACATACGTGACATGGAGGCCAGTTCCCTGGGCATGTAGCCTTCGGTGCCCATCTGATGCCAGGTGTCTGTGGCAAAGTTGTACCTCCAGAGCTCCCTGAAGAGGGGGTAGTCCTCGTTCTCCGGCCCTCCAGACTCATCGTAGTCGGGGTTGTACCCTCCAAACACGTAGAGGTTGGAACTGTCGGCCACGCAGCGATGGCCGCTCCTGGCCGGGGGGCACCGGTGGCCTGCAGGAGGAGGAGAAGGGAAAACAGCTCCAGAAGAGCTCAGGTTGTGTCCCGGGGTCAGGAATTGGGGTGGTTTGCCAAGAATCCATAGGGAAGCACTTCTGCAGCAGGAGGAAATGGCTTTGTAAGGACAGATCCCATTCTCCGAGCTGGAAAAGGGACAATGTGTGTGTCACCATCTCATTCCTGTCCATTCCACCCCTGGAGCACGTGGCAAACCTTCCACAGCAGCTCTTTGTGAGGTGTTTGATAAAATCCCTCTTCTTTCATTGTGTTTGGCAAATTCCACTCAGGAAACAATTCCAAATGTTTGTATTTAAAGCTGCCCAATAGAGAAAAAAATTAAGGACTTGCATTCCCTCCTACAAAAACCTCTCCATGTCTTCCCTTTTTGTTCCTTGGATCTCAAGAAGACTTTGTCACTAAACATTTAAGTGACACAGGTCTGCTAGAACATGGAAAATCTGCTCCTAAATAGAGGCATTGGCACTGGGCAGGAGCAGGGAATTCAGCTGAGATCCTACAGGCAGATGCAGCCATTCCCAAAAGGAATCCCTCTGCCTGCCCACCCTCTTCCCTAAAACCCAATGGAAATAAAAGCAGGGAGGACAATTCCAGCCCAGCTCTCAACTGGGACAGATAAAAAGATGGATTCAGCCAAGGAAAACCTAACCAGGAATATTCTTGGACAACAGAAATCGAGGTCTTGGCTGACAAGTGACCAAAATAAACCCAAACAAATCAGTGACCTTCACCTCCCACCTGCTCCCACAAACTTTTAATGGATTTTAGGATGGAAAAGGAGCCAGGGAAGCATCTAATTAGGACCCAGCATGTTTTCTTCTGTTTTAATTCCCAGCAGTGAATCCAACACTGCAAAAAAACCACCAAGGCATGAAGCATTTTTCCTACAGGAAAAGTGAAACAAATGATTTGTCCAGACCAAATAATGAACTTGAGCTCAGCATAAGCAGCTTTGCTTAATCATGTCCAACTCTGGTCCAAAATTAAGCTGCTCTCCAGGATTCAGACAAAGTTTTGACAGATTTGGGTTGTTTCCAGGAGTAATTGTGTCTCGCAGCAACTCCCACTTAGAAAATTAATAAGCACTGGCTGAAAAAGAGGGGAAGAAAGTTAAGGAATTAAGGGGAAAATCTGTAGTGGGGACACAGATGGTGGGGCACAGGAGAGGGGGATATTCCACGTCCTAATTTAAAAGGTGTTAAGGAATTAGGAGTTCAAATTTATATTAAATATAGGTTTTATTTCCCTCTAGTTCTGACACTTGCCATGAGAATTTTCCAGAGGGAAGAGAGGAGAATAAGGGTGAGTTTTATATAAAGCCAATAAACTAAAAGTAAGAGGAGTAATTCCAAGAAAACAAATTAAAAAATACCACACAGGAGGCCTTCACTGCCATCCACCTCCCAAAATTAAATAGGGAAGACACCTGACTTTGCCAGAAATCCCCAGTTAAGTTTCAGCAGGAAGGGATCGAAGGGATCACACATCCCTAGAAGTGTCCAAGGCCAGGCTGGACAGGGCTTGGAGCAACCTGGGACAGTGGGAAGTGTCCCTGGCCATGGCAGGGGGTGGAATTGGATAATCTTTAAGGGCCCTTCCAACTCTTGCTCATCACTGTGTCTTCAGAAAAGATTCCCCCAGTTCTGTCTTTTTAAGGAAAAGAGCTCTAAAAGCTGGATCCGTTCAAGAGTTAATTCCGATAAGTTCCTTCAGCAGACAAATTCCATGGCTCCAATAAAGAGCTGCATTTCCATTTAATTCGGACTCCTTGGATGATTCACAGCTCCTGCTGAAATTCAGGAGAGATCTGCAGCTGGTTTTGCTCCAGCCACAAGCCCACTCCACAGGTGCAACTTTTAGATGGTGCAGGAAGATGGGAAAATCCTGGGATTTGCTAAACATCCACCTGTTGTGAGCAAAGTCCGTTTCCCCAGAGCTGAACCCCTAAACAGCCGAGGCTCAGGGAAGCACAGCAAGGCCCCATCCCTGTGAAAAGCTGGAATTCACTGGGTCCTGCTATGAATTCCTTGGTGACGGACATGGAAAGCAGCAGGACGTACCAAGTCAAGACAGATCCATGGGGAAGAGGTCGTAAAGTTATGGAAAATTGCTCTAAAATGGATGGATGTGATCTGGAAAGCACCTGTTTTCCCAGTTAAAGATTCCAGAGAAAAGCAGGAAGGAAGGATGGGAAGGTGCATTTACAAGGAGGCTCCTTTTCCTTAGTCCTGAGGGCAAAAAATGGGAACAATAAAACTTTCAGGGAATAAGTTCCACAATCAGGATGAAGTTTAACAACAGGATGAGAGGAAACAGCCTCAAGCTGTGCCAGAGAAGGCTCAGGTTGGACATCAGCAGGAATTTCTTCATGGAAAGGGGTGTTAAACATTGGAAGGGGCAGCCCAGGGAGGTTTGGAGTCCCCATCCCTGGAGGGGTCCAGGGAATTCCTGGAGGTGGCTCTCAGTGTTCAGGGCTAGGGACAGCTGGGGTGGGGATCGGGCACAGCTTGGCCTCGGTGGCCTTGGAGGGCTTTTCCAACCCAATGGATTCAGTGATTCCAGGCTGAAACATCACGACAGGGACATAATTAAGGAAAGTCCTAATTAAGGGCTGAGCCATCCAACAGAAACTGGCTGGCTGGGCACTGACCTGCCAACACCCTGCTAAATTCCCCCTTTAACCAGTGATTCACTCCATGAGTTCTGAGGGAGCTGCTGGATGGCCTGGATTGACAATTCCAAGCTATTCCTAATTGAACACCTCTCCTGCAGGAGCTGTAATTAGGACAGGGGATGAAACAAGAAGGTGTTTCCAGCAACCCCCTGGAGCAAAGGAGGCTCAGGGGGGACCTTGTGGCTCTGCACAACTCCCTGACAGGAGGGGGCAGCCGGGGGGAGTCGGGCTCTGCTCGCAGGGAACAGGGACAGGAGGAGAGGGAACGGCCTCAGGCTGGGCCAGGGGAGGGGCAGGGTGGATATTGGGGAAATTCCTTCATGGAAAGGGCCCCCCAGCCCTGGCACAGCTGCCCAGGGCAGTGCTGGAGTTGCCACCCTTGGAGGGATTTCAAAGCCCTGTGGATGTGGCACTTGGGGACATGGGGCAGTGGTGGCCTTGGCAGTGCTGGGAATGGTTGGACTCAGTGGTCTGAGAGACTTTTTCCAGCTTAAACAATTCCATAATTCCACGAATACGAAGTTGTTTTGAGCTTCCTGAAACCATCCTTGTTCTTATGACTGTCAGAAACCCCAAATAAATCCATTTATATCTCAAGGGTGGGTGTGGAGAGGAATGGGGCTGGACTGCTCAGCAGCAGGGGAAGGGACAATGGGCACAAACTGAAACACAGGAAATTCCAGCTGGATATGAGGAAAAACTTCTACTTTGAGAATGATTGAGCACTGAACAGGCTTCCCAGAAAAGCTGTGGCTGCCCCTGGATCCCTGGAAGTGTCCGAGGCCAGGCTGGACAGGGCTTGGAGCACCCTGGGATAGTGGAAAGTGTCCCTGCCCATGGCAGGAGTGGAACTGGAAGGGCTTTGAGATCCCTTCCCACCCAAAGCATTCCACAATTCTACCCTCCTTTATCAATTCCCTTTTTCCCCAAGCTAATTTAATCCCAATATCCATCCCAGGGTTATTTGCAGCACCTTGAGTATCTTAAAGCTCTTCCTGTCAGGATAACAGGAAAAGGAACAGGCAGTGAACAGCCTGTCCTGTTATCAGGGTGTCCCAAACAACGCTGGCTCTTCCCATCAATCCATGATTTCAATCCCACAAATCCCAGTGTAGGCCATCCCACGAGGTGTGTGTTACACCACCACATTATCAGCATTACCACCAGCAGCAGAATTTCTGTTTCAAACCCCATTTTTGGAAATAGAAACAGAATAACTACAGGATGTAAAGCCAACAAATCCAATGTGGCTTTGGATCCTCCTCTTTCCCAAGTACCACATCCGTGGTGAATATCCCAGGGCTGTGCACGTGTCCTTTTCTCTGCCTTTTAAAGCTTTCTAAAGATGGGTTTGGTATTATTCTCCCTCCTGCCTGGTTTTTCAACATCCACAACAGCAGGATTCAACCTCTCCCTTTCCATTTCTGATCCCTACAGGAATCCTGAAGGACATTTAGGTCAATATTGACTTTGACTCCCATCTTCAAAGAGTTTCATCTTTTCCACAACAGCCGGACAAAGTAAGTCTGGAACTCGTGTAATTGGAGCCTCTCAGGAATGTTTGGATAAGCAGGATTGGGAATGCATTGCTGAGAGTGAGGTTTAAAACCTGTTTGTTCATCCAGCTGCGTTCAGCCTCTGCAGATCCCACACTTTCCTTCCGTGGCAGGCTGCCCACGCCTGAAAAATTCCCAAGAGGGAAAGCAGCTGTGGCTGGGTCCCTGAACAATGCTCTGAGGGGCTGAGGGAAAATGGGAGAAGCCAAAGGATCCAGCCAAGGATGCCAAACACAACCCACAGACCACTGGCCAAGAGATTTCCAAATATTACTGAGATCTCCAAAGTTTCCAGAATGGATCATCCTTGCATCCAGCTGAGTTTGGATCGATGTCCAGAACAGGTCTGGTTCCCCCAGGTTTTGTTTTCAAAATCTTTTGGGCAATCACATTTAAAAGGATTTTACACCACTAAAACCGAGTGTTCCTTGTGTTGTTTGTTTCCAAAAATCATAAAGGAAAAGAAAGGAATTCTGGAGAATGAGAGCCATAGAAAGGAACGGGAAAGATCATCTGGTCCAGCCTCCTGTGGGAAAAGGACCTGGGATGAGGTTGTTCAGCACCTCGAGCAGCCACAGCCTGAAACCCTCCAGGGACTCCACCACATCCCAGGGGAGGCTGTTCAGGGAAGGGTGGTTCCAGGGAATGATGGTTCTCTCTGGAAAAAATGTCTTTTTCCAGTTGGTAAAAACCACATTTCCCAGTGTACCCTGTCCCCACTGCTCCTTGTTTTCTTCATGGAAAGGAGACCCTCCACTCTCTTTGTATCCATCCTTTAAGGACTGGAAAACCCTGAGGAGGTTCCACCTGAGCCTTCTCTTCTCATGGAATCATGGAATTGAACCCCAGGATGGTTTGGGTTGGAAGGGAACTTAAAGCCTCCCACTATCCCAGGGTGCTCCAAGCCCCATCCAACTTGGCCTTGGACACTTCCAGGGATCCAGGGGCAGCCACAGCTTCTCTGGGAATTCCAGAATCCTTCAGCCTTTCCTCACAGGGCAGGCTCACCTTGGACCATCTCCTTTGGATCCTCTCCAGCCTGGCTGTGTCCATCTTGACTTGTGGAGACCAGAACTGGACACAGAATTCCAGGGGCCCTGGGTAGAGCAGGATGACTCCATCTCTCCTTCCCAATGTCCCTGTGGATGCAGCCCAGGACCTGATTTGCCTTCCCTCAGTTCCCTCTCAGTGAGGCTGCTCCCAAACCACACAGATCCCAGCCTGTGCTGGACTCCTGGGATGTCATTCCAGCTGCTGCACTTGGAATTCTGTCTTTGTTACACTTCACACTTGCCTGCCCACTCCTCCAGCCTGTGCAGGTCCCTGGAATGTTATCCCATTAATTAAGGAACCACACGAAACACAAAGCCCTCCATGACATGAAGGAGTTTGGGATAGTTGGAATTTTTGCTCTATTTTTTTTAATATATATTAAAAACTGAATCTCTCCCTAAAAAAAAATCCCAAACCCTTCTGTGACTGGGAAAATTACAGCTGAAGGCAAGAGCAGGAATGTTGAGCCAGAAGAGGCAAAGATCCATTTAAGTGTTCAGATTGTTCCAATTCCCTTAATCCCAGGAGTCTGATGAGAACACTGAAAAATGTGGACAGAAAGAGGAGAAGAACAAACCACAAACCACCTGTATTTGACTTTTTTTTTCCCATTTTTCCAAAGCTTACAAACACCAGGGCATGGAATAGCATCGGGAAAATGGAGGAATGACTCCTGAAAACTCTGGAAGAGAATTGGGAGGTAAGAAAAGAAACCTGGAAATTCTGCAGGAAAACTGGGAGGTAAGGAATGAAACCTGACAAGTCTGGAGGAGAAACGGGAGCTAAGAAAACAAATCTGGAAACTCTGGAAGAGAATTGGGAGCTAAGGAATAAATCTGGTTGGAGGAAATGGAATGGGGGGGGGGGAAATTCCTCTCCCAATGGTTATGTAAGGGCTGCTGCTGGAGCTCTATAAATAGGACCTCAACAGGTGTCAAACGGGGAGAAAACTCCAGCAATCCAGGATTTTTTCCATCCAGGAGGTGTTCAGGAGGGCTGGCAGTCAGTCTGGGGTTTATTTAGGCTGGATTTAAGTGCCAAGGCTGAGCTGGACAGGGGTGGTTCATCCCAGGCTGCAGCATCTGATCCTGTGCAGGTCCAGGGTGGGACAGAATCCATGCAGGATCAGAAGGATGCGCTTCCCATCTGCTCCAGCCAATGATTAAAATTCAGGAAGGGGAAGAGAATCAGGTCCTGTGTTGCCAAAAAAGGACCTTTTCACGGAAGGAAGGAACCATGTCTGAGTATTTGCCCAAAAATAGAAGGTGTGGAGCCACTCAGCAAATTCCCAGTGCTCCTACAAGAGGCTGGAAGGCTGATCCAGAACGTGGCAGGTTTCAAGGATGGGAACATGGATTGAAAGCCCCTTCCCAGCTGCCCTCGGTGCTCCAGAGGTGCCAAGCACAGGCTCCCACCCCTGAGGGGTCAGGGGATTCATGTCCCACCCAAATTGTGGGATCTGAGTGGCAGGAAAGGATTCCTGATCCTGGGATATTCAGCTCAAGGTCATGAGGAGCTATGGAGATAAGGAAAAAGGGGATACCCCCCACCAAGTGGGAATATCACAGGGCCTTGGGGTGTCCCACATCTCTCCCAGTACTGCAGAACTTCCCAGCCCTGTGATCCCAGGATAACCTCAGCCTCCTCCTGGAATATTTGGGGGCTGTTGGGGTGACTCAAAATCCAGAAACTATGGAATGACTCTTCAGCACCCAAGCTTGCTAGGAGGGAGGTGGAAAAGGGAAAGAACCACTTTTCCCAGGGAACAGGACTAAGCTGATGTCACATCCCAGGCAGGACTCCCCATCCCTGCATCACTCCTCCCAGGACTGTAGGGATCTCCCAAAACAACCCCACCACACTGGGATTGTGGAGCAGGGGGATCACCAGGGGTTATCCCAGGCCTACCCAGGATCCCAGGATGACTGAAACGGGGCTGATCCCGTAGCAGGGAATGTGGGGTACCCATATCCCCACATCCATGGGGATGAGCAGCCTGTGTGGCGCATCCAAGCATCTCCCAACGCCTGGAAAACACTGGAATGGGGAGGGAAGAGCTGCCACCCACCGAGTTGTAGGAGGGGATGACCCTAAATCCATTTGTAAAAGGATAACCACCCCCATCCGCGATTCCAAGCTCCATATCCCAGGATCCTTGGCACGGGAACATCCCAGCTCTCCCCACACCATTCCCGGGCCTTGGGGCCAGGGTGACTCCCCTATTCCCGGTCTGTTGGGGTACCATAGCTCCCCCCGGGAATCTCCCAGAGCCGGGGACAACTCTTCGAGCTGTAGAGTATCTGTGCCCTCAGGGCCTCGGGTGTCCCTGTCCCAGTCCCCTCAGGGATGGGGATGTTGATGTCCCTGTCCCAGTCCCCTCAGGGATGGGGATGTTCCTGTCCCAGTCCCCTCAGGGCCCTGGGGACACGCGTGTCCCAGCCTCGGACACCTGGAACCTCATGGATGGGGTGACCAGACGTCTCTGGAGCGCGGGGATCAGGATGCCCCGATTAAGGACCCCCCAGGAATGGGGGTGCCCCGGTCCCGAACACCGTGGGAATGGGTGATCCCCAATCACAGAGTCCTTGGAGCTTTGGAAATGGATCTGTCGCAGTCCCTGATCCTCCTGGATGGGGGTGCCCGGTCCAGGACCCCTCAGGACCTTGCGGACGGAAGTGTCCCGGTCCCGACCTCCCGGAGACGGCAGTGCCCCGATCCCGAATCCCTCACGACCTTGGTAGTGAGGGTGCTCCGGTCCCGGTGCCCCAGGGATGGGGATGTTTTGCTCCCAGATCCCTCGGACCCCTCAGGGACGGGGCAGCCCCGGTCCCGAATCCCTTCTGGACCTTGGGGTTGAGGTCACCCCCGGCGCCGGCCGCCACTCACCCGCCGCCCGCGGTCTGCCCGGCAGCTGCACAAAGCGGTTCAGGATCCCTCCCCCGCCGCCATCGCTGCCTCCCGTGGCGCCGCCCGCGCCCTCCCCGAGCCCGTCCCGGGCCGCGGCCGCCGCCGACATGGCCCGTCCGCTGCCTGAGGGACGGGGCGCCAGCCGCCAATCACCGTCGAGCTTCTTCGGCGGCGGCCTATCAGATGCGGGCTTGTTGGTAGGAGAGGGGAGGCCGCAGTGAGATCGCCGCTGTTGGGAGAGCTGAGCAATCGATCCAGGCTAGAGCAATAGAGCGCCGAAAGCGGAGGCGCGGGGACACTCACGGGGACACTCACGGGGGCATTCTCGGGGACACTCACGGGGGCATTCTCGGGGACATTCTCGGGGGCGTCGGCGCCCCCCGAGCCCTCCGAGAGGTTTCGGGGGCCGTGCGGGGGTTGCATGGGGTCATGAGCCACCCCACGGCGCGAGCGGAACGTTCGTGCGCGAGCGGAACGTTTGTGCAGGTCCGCGTTTCCCGGGCGGTGACGGGAGGGAGGGACCAAAATGGCGGCGCCCAGCGCCGGGGGAGCGGCAGCGGCCGCGGGGGAGGGGAACCGAGGGCGGCCGCCCCCCGTCACCCCCCGGCAGATCCGCGACCTCATCGACGGCGGCATCGCCACCGAGGGGCCCGGGCCCAGCGGGTGAGGGGCAGCGGCGGGAGGGACTCGCTGGCACCGGGGCTGGGGTCGGGGGGAGGCCCAGCCGTGTGGCACCGAGAGGGGGGAGGAGGGCTGGGGACTCTTGAGGGGATTGGAAACTCCTCGGTGTTATTTGGGGTCCTGTGGAGGGGGGAATTGGAGTCGGCGAGAGCGTGGCTGGAGGGGTCCGGGAGGTCCTGGGAATTTTTTTTGAGGAGGGATAGCGGGAAAAGAGGGTGATGGGATGGGCTGGGAGCGACTGGGAAACACGGGGAGTACTGGGAACTGGGGGATGCTGGGAGGGAGTACTGGTGGGATTAGAAGGCCTTGGGAATACTGGAGAGACTGTGGGGTACTGGGAATATTGGAGAGACTCAGGAGCACTGGGAATACTGGGAGGACAAGGAGGCAGGAGTGGAAACAGCTCCCGGGACACTGGGAGGCAGCAGCGGGCACTGGGAGGGTACTGGGGGCACTGGGAGGACAGCCCAGGTCAGTGACCTGAGGAGTCCCCGTGGCCCGAACTGGCCACGTAGTGGTCACACCGTGGGGGGGCACTGGGAGTCGCAGGGGTTACTGGTGAGCACTGGGGAGACTGGGAGGCACTGCAGGCACAGGGGGCTGAGCGCCGGGGCTGTCTCAGGGGCACCCTTGTCCCAACCATCCCTGAATTTTGGCTCGTGGAAGGGCGTTGGGAAGAGGCCAAAGGGCAGCCATGGGGTCGGAAGTCTGGCCTTGGGATTGACATTCCAGCCCCAGATTCCAGTCTTGGGAGCATCCCGGGCTTCAATCCTCAATCTGCCCTCGCTGGGCTTGGAGAACAAATCCCTGTTCCCTCCTTGTCCCATCCAATCCCGACTGGCACAGCCATCAGCCACTGGGGAATTAATTAAATTTGGGAATGAGGAGCTCTGGAGAAGCTCCTTGTCAGCGTAAGCCTGAGAGATGGGGGGTTAGGAAGTGCTCTGTGCTTTTTTTTTTAATCAATGGAATCATTCCAGGAGTTTTCCTTGCTGGCTTTTCCTTCTAGGAAAGACACATCCGACTGCTCGGAGCCGGCTAATGGACCTTCCCAAATGGAGGCTCTTTCCTTGGAGTCAGCCAGCAGGGAAGCCTATTTCAGCAGAGTGGAAACATTCACTATATCCTTTGGGATGCTGTAGATTCCACCTTGGAATTGTGGGGGAAGGGATCCAGAGGGATCATTGATCCAACCCCCGGCCTTGCACAGACACCCCAAAATTCCACCCTGTCCCTGAGAGTTGTCCAAACGCTCCTGGAGTGTGACCATTCCCTGGGGAGCCTTTTCCAGTGCTCCACCACCCTCTGGGGGAAGAACCTTTTCCTAAAATCCAACCTTTTCCTGAAAT
>VZRS01002631.1:146806-180605 GCA_013398055.1 Ifrita kowaldi | reverse complement strand
GTCTTTTCAAACCCAGACAGGTTTCATCTTTCGTTCTGGCATTTCAGTACCAGACAGGCTGTGCAGTGAAGAATTCAACTGCACTCCATGCATGGGTATTGAACCCTTGGAAGCAAGGTTTCAAATGAATTTTTGCAGAACCTATGCATATAAATCCACTGATGCACCCCTAAGGTTGGATGTGTCAAACCCTGCACGGGTGGGACAAGAAGAATAGAACAGGATAGGAGAGAGTAGAACAGAAATGAATAAAACAGAACAGAATAGTCTGTTTCAGTTGGAAGGGGCCTACAGCAGCCATCTAATCCAACTGCCTGATGAATTCAGAGCTTACCAAAATTTAAAGCGTATTGTTAAGGGCATTGTCCAAATGCCTCTTAAACAGTGATGGGCTTGAGGCATTGATCACCTCTCCAGGAAGCCAGTTCAACTCTCTGACCATCCTCTCAGTAAAGAAATGCATCTTCCCAATGTCCTTTCTGAACTTCTTGACACAACTTTGAACCCTTCCCATGCATCCTGTCACTGGATCCCAGGGAGAAGAGTTTATCACTCCCCCTCCTTCCCCTCCTTGGGGAGCTGTAAGAGAGCAGTGA
Source organism: Ifrita kowaldi (assembly GCA_013398055.1). NCBI lineage: Eukaryota > Metazoa > Chordata > Aves > Passeriformes > Cinclosomatidae > Ifrita > Ifrita kowaldi. Next base: position 180,009 of record VZRS01002631.1, on the reverse strand, counting down.
GGTCGCCCCTCAACCTCCTCTTCTCCAAACCAGACAAGCCCAGAGCCCTCAGTTGCTCCTCAAAGGATGTTCCTTGCAGTCCTTTCACCAGCTTTCTTGATGTCCTCTGGAGGCAAAAGAAGAGAATCTTCATTCTCTTTCACAAATTTGCTTAAGTTGAGCACAGAAGCTCTAATCTGTGACAGTTCAGATAAACAAAATGCATCCTGAGGAAGAGTATTCAACCCTTCCAGGAGCCTGATGGGGCCCTGCATCTTGGCCCATGTTTGCTGTCACATCTCAAGAGTTGCAGAATCCAACAGAGGCTGGTGCTCCTCCTCCAGTTCACATGTCCATGCCACCCATGGTGACAAATGCATTCTTCTCCACCATGCTTTGAACAAGCAACACCCCAATGACTGGTGTTGCTGTGAGTCTCTGCTGTGTCAGCTCTGTTCTCTTCATCCTCACATTGCCCACCAAGTGAATAATTTATTCCTTAATGTGGCCTAGGAAGGAGAGGACTGTTGACCTTTCTTTCTCCTACTTTCTTTTTCACTGTCTCTTTCTCCTGCCATATCTACCCAATCAGTAATGCTGCCGGAGGTTCTGGTTCTTTCATCACCCCCCTATAGGCATCCTTCAGGCCTGTGCAGAGCTCCACATATTGCACAGAAAGGTACCCATGCAGAGCTGACAGCAATATGGGGGCTCAACCTTCAGCCTTATTGCTGCTCTAGCCTGGTTCCTGGTGTTGTATTCAGATTCAAACAATGGCCTTGCTAAAAGTTTAGTCCTTATTGCCCCTATTTAAGTTATTTTATTTTTTATTTTAACTTTACATATGCCCTGCAGCTTCCCGAGGTCACTTATGGCTGCTTCTTTCTCATTAAGGGATTCTATAATCCTCACAGGGTTAGTGGAGTTACCTGGTCATGGTCCTCACTCCCTCTGCTTCCTGTTTTGAAGTGGGAACATTTGAGTTGTAAGGCAACAAAATTTCTCCTGCAGTGGTGATAATAGAGAGATCTGTAGTGCCCATAGTATGGCAGTCTGAAAAATGGACATTTTCCACACTCTTCAGGCATGCACAGGATGAGGATGCACAGAAAGGGTGTAGGTGAGTGGGAGAGGGGCATCTGGAGAGCTGGGTGTGCTGGCAGCCTTCAGCTGGCTTATGCTGGATTTCATAAGTAGGGTACAGTTTAGAGCAAGCATTCATGGTTTTCCAGAAGCTTCCCACTGCAATATCCATAGCCTCACACTCCAGTGATGACAGCCAGCCTTCTGGTTTGGAGTGCTTATGGAGGAGAGGCAAAGAAAGTCTGCAGCATCCCAGGCACTTGTTTGAAGATTTTGGCTGGTGGTAGTGGATGGAATCTGGTGGTGGCTGCCTCATCTTGAGCTCTTCAAGCAGTGGGAGTCAACTGGCGAGTGACACCAGAGGTCTGAGGGCAGATGATCCACGGCATGTGGTACTCAGCCATCCTTAGCATTCCATTCCATTTATAAGACAGGAGGATCTGCACGAATTTTTGGTGAGATTAGCTCACAGAAAACAAACCTTTGCTTGTTAAAGGCATGACACATCAATTGTTTGCACATGCATCTAATTAGCACAGGATTTGAAAAAGTCAGAGGGCAGAGGAGACATCTCATTCTGTTTGTCACTTTTCCTTTGTCAAAACCATGTCATTTATGTTAAATGCCTTATTAATCAGAGCTTGACTTTCTGACATGCAAAAATACATCCCTTTGAAACTAGGCTGTCCTGTTTATGTAAGACCCAAGACACATTTCTTCCAGGCTTGCAACGGATTAGTCTCTGTTACCAGCTCAGTGAACACTGACATCTTTTTTGTTCGATAGCTCTACATATTAAGTTGAGCAAAGCGAGATCGCTTTTTTTTTCTCTCTGGGTGCATTGCCAAAGTACAGTCAAGTAGCAAAATATTTCGATTAGGTATTTTATGAAAGAATTTGAATTTTTTATGTCTTCCATGTAGTCAGGCTAAGTCACCCTTTTTAGTTTAAAATTCTAAGTCTTTAAGTTGGACAAGTGCAAACACTCCACTTTGATTGAGAATTTATTTAACTGGGCAGTAGAATAGGTTGCCCAGAGAAGTTGTGAATGCCCTATCCCTGCAAGTGTTCAAAGACAGATTGGATGGGGACCTAGGCAACTTGATCTAGTGGATGGCATCCCTGCCATGGCAGAGGACTTGGAACTGGATGATCCTTAAGGTCCCTTCCAAGCCAAGAAATTCTGTGAGTCTGTGATTTTTCATGTCTCTTTTCCTACCTCAGGCAAATTTTACTTACATGAAACTTAATCAGCTCTTTGCATAAACTGCAGCACATGCTAAGACCTCTCCTGCAGAACTGTTATGCACAGAGCAGTCTCATGCCTGTGCATGACCTACACAAGGTCACCTCACCAGTTTGTCCCTCCTACGTCCCCATGCCACAGTATCTTCTAACAATGTACTGTCTGATATGTGCATTGCCACAACTAGCAGTCAGCACAGAATCATGGAATATCCTCAGCTGGAAGGGACCCACAAAGATCACCGAGTCCCACTCCTAACAGTCTTAAAGAAGTGAAATAACTTTCAATCTTTATTTTTTTTTTTTTCTGCTGGGAAGCTGTAAAGGGAGTTCGCTGCCATTGAGAGCAGCTCTTGCAAGTCCCACTGGCAGTTGCTTTTGCACAAGAGCCAGGAGACGAATGTGTGAAAGAGCCAGACAAAAGGTGTGGAAAAAAGCCCTTCAAAATGCCAGTCACCTTTGACAACACATGCCCATACAGCCAAAGGTGGTCCAGAAAACAGAGGTGAAGATGTGCTGTGGAAAATTCATCAGAAAGACCCAGAAATCCTTGCAGAAGCTATTCAAAAGGCTGTTGCAGCCAGGGGGACCCTTTGCAAATAGGACATACCAAGAGGTCCCCAGTCAATATATCACTGGTAACAGAGCTTCCAGCAGCTTCCATCTGTGAGTCAGACATCCATTTATCCTCAGTCAGGCTAGGAGTGAGGCTGATTTACCTCACTCCTGTCTGCATGCTTGTTCTAGTGCAGTGTGGGGAATATCAACATACTGTGAGGTTTTGTATCCTTTGTATCGGGCTCAGAAGACAGTGGGCAGTAAACAGCAGGAATCAGCCAGCCTGAAGGAGCTGTGTAGTTATGGCTGGTACCATGGAGAGCAGGCACAGTTTTTGGGTGATGTGAAAAGCAGTGATATCAGTAAAAATTTTCAATGCCTCCGATGATGTTCCAGCTCATTGAAAATATTGTGCTAGCTCCAGATGTCTGGTTAACACCAAATTGCTGAGCAAATAAAAAGCGACAAAATATAAAGAGAAATGAATGGGATATTAAGCACTCCAGAGACAAGGAATACCAGAAGACATGGTCGCCCTCAGAAAATCAGCTCTTCTCTAGTGCACACACCTGGCAGTTTTTATTCAATCATTCTCATCTTTATATAGAAAGAGAGAGAATGAATATATGTATAATTAAAGATAGGGCTGAATTAGCACTGAAATGAACCACATAATTGTAGGAATTCCTGATTTTGTGTGTGCCTAAAATATCTTCTTTGAATAATATTTGTGTTAATCTTATTTTTATTTATTTATTTAATTCTGAAAAATGATTTAAACTCCAGAAATGCATTGAAAGAAGTCACAAGCAATTATATGCTCCTGCTTAATATTCAGAAGAAGAAGAAAAGAAGCTGTTAAACTATCCATGGTCTGTGCCAGATCTGCAAATGTCTTCTCTGAAAGCTAATTACATCTTGGCATATGGAGTCTTGGCAAAAGTGTTGCAATAAAAATAGAGAACAAGAAAAGAACTAATTCTCTGCATTTAAAACAAAATAATTCATAGAGCAAAACTCTTTGGTCTCCTGCTGCTTGCAAGCTGTTAATATAGAGCAGAAAGGAATGTTTCTTAATTTAGTATGGACTTTCTTCTAAGAACTGCCAATTCTTCAGATGCTGAGGGAGAGTTAGAGTAGCAGAGCTGTCCAGAATACCAGAGTTATAATTGTTTTTCTCAGTCTCTGCTGCCTATCAGCAGAGACACTGGCGAGTAATCCAATTAAAACAAGCATCTCTCATTTGGAGACTTGAACCCTAACAAGGAAATCCAGGCTCCAGTGAAGAAATGGGAGTTTGCCCTTAGCTTCAGTGAAACCAAGATTGAAAGAACTGGCCTTGATTTTAGAAATCATTGATGGGCAGGAAGGACATTTGAAGTGCATGTGTAAAACAAAACTATTAATTAACTTCCTCTGACTTTAATATGGGACATTATGTTGCAAGTGTAGCTGTGAGTTCCCAGAAAGATTCATCTCATCTACCTTTAGATTTCTACCATGTAGGTGTCTGTCTCTCTCCTAGTCACTCCTCATAGTTTTAAAGTCATGGAGAGAACTACGCAGCTAAAAATGCGAATTATTTACTTCTGGTGTTTATGACAACGCATATTTCTCCTGTTTAACAGGAAGAGGACTCTCAGGCTACATCTGTGCCATTAAGTTAACAGCGTTTATTCTCCACAATTTCTGGAAATTATTCCTGGTGGATTTTCTGCCTGGGACCAGCTAACGTGCTCCCACACAGTCCCCAGACCCAGCTGAGGAGCTAACAGGAGCTGGGATCGTTCCCATGGGACTAAGGATGCAGCTGTTCTGTTTCACAGGGAAAAGGATTTGTTCATGCAGCAGCAGCCAGCTGCCCTTGGTGTCAGATAATGGGGATGTAGACATAACCTAAGGGACTTGGTCCGGTGTACAGGTTAGCTTTGGAGCTGTCTGCATTCATGACTTTTTGTGCATCTGAGTTGATGAAATGGTTTTTTTCTTCCTCATATAGAAATTATTGCCTGGCACAAAATTCGTATGAAGGCGAGGGCAAACATAGCAATCAAGCAAAAAGCATCATGTGTTGTAGAGCAAGATTAACAAGAAAGTATTGTCAGCAGCAGCAGAACTGAATTCCTTTGCAATTTTGATGCAGCCTGGCCTGGCAGGAAGAAATCTAGAAAGCCTAGAAAACAAGTTCAGTATGTTGGAGCTACCGTGCAACCCTTGTGTTGGGGTTTTGGGGAGTTCCCCTTCTGTTTTGTTCTTTTTTCTCTCTTAGAGAATTTTCCCCATACTGTTGCCAGGACAATAAATTGCCGGTGCTTACGCCACACAAAAGGACCTTGCCACAGAGGGTGGGGAGTCGCTGGGACTACTGGTCTTTCACCTGGTTTTGGGTGGAGTCAGGGCTGTTGGTGCTAGCCGGGCTCGGACGCAGTTGGTCAGAACCTTTCTGCTTTTCGGCCGTTTTCTTCCTTCTACCTGAGAAACCCCGAGATTCCTGCTGCAGCTCCTGATACATCTTGTCTGCCACCTGGGATCTGTGCTCGCCTCTGCTGTTCCAGCTTGCTGTTCCCGAGGGTCCAGCCGGACACCTGGGATCAGCTGCCCGGAGGGTCTGTGAAGCTCTTTCATCCATTTCCCCTCCCCGGGACCCCGGGCCTGCCGGCTGTGAGCGCAACTGCACCAGAGGGGAAAGTGCCCACGGCCTGCGGCTGAGAGAGACTGGTATTGGGTCTGTGGTTCTGTCTCCTGCTGCTGCCGGAGCTACTGTTGTTGGTTTGCCTTGTTATATGTATTAGTAAAGAACTGTTATTCCTAACCCTATCTTTGCCCGAAAGCCCCTTAATTTCAAAATTATAATAATTCGGAGGGAAGGGGGTTGCATTTTTCCATTCCAGGGGAGGCTCCTGCCCTCCTGCACAGACACCTGTCTTTTCAAACCAAGACACCTTGGTCTGCATTACTTAGAGCAAATGGAAACGCAATCATGTACTCAATTAATGCCTGTATTAGAAATTCCAGTGTTTCTCTTTCTACACCTGGCTTCTATACACATATATAGCAATATGGTAAGTATTTTGACATTCATAGAGAAGGAAAGAGAGTTAAAGCTAAACCAATACTGACCTGTCACATGGTGACAGCATATTGCTGGATATTTCCCAGATTTCATATACTTTGTGCCTTTTAGTGCTTGAATACTTTTCTTCCAAGGTTTATTAAATGAAAGCTAATCTTGAAACCCTTGTGGCTTTAGGTATGTGTTTTTGAAATTCAATTTGACATAGAACAGAGATAATATTAGTTTACCCAAAGCTATGGAGAAAAACAGCTTCAGTAAGGCCAATCCCAGATCAGTTTACAAGTGTGTGATTTTTCTAGAGTCTGAATAGATATGCTATAAAAATATAAGGAGAACATTTTAATCACCCAAACAAAGCTTTTATGGGAGATCAAAATCAGCCAAGAGATTGTAACCCAAGAGCCACTGCAGTAAAAGATAACAGGGCTTCAAATCACCAGGACTAATTAAGAATTTTAATTAGATTGCAGGATAATATTTAACATCCACATAATTTTCACCAGGAGTTATTTGGAAAAGATACTCCTTCATCTTTTAACTATTTTCATGGTATATAATGAAAGTGTATAAGGCAAATATGTTACTGCTCATTTTAAAGCAAAACAAAACATGCATTTCAGTAAACTTATTGAGTGTGCTCTTGGTGGTTAGGATCAGAAGCAAAGAATCAGAACCATGGAATCATAGAAAGTCCTGAGCGGGAAAGGACCCACAAAGATCATCAAGTCCAACTCCTGACCCTGCACAAGACACCTCAAGAATCCCACCACTTGCCTGAGAGTGTTGTCCAAACATTTCTTGAGCTCTGTAAGGATTGGGGCTTTGACCATTTCCCTGGGCAGCCTGTTCCAGTGCCCAGCCACGCTCTGGGTGAAGAACCTTTTCCTGATATCCAACCTAAACCTCCCCTGACACAGCTTCTGGCCATTCCCTTGGCTCCTGTCACTGGTTATGAGAGATGAGAGGTCAGAGGTTACACAAATCTCCATTGATAGTTGCTACCTTTGCTAGTTTAGGTTTTGATCTGTAACACAGAATTACTGCATGAAGTTCTGGAGTCATTTAGCTTGAAATGAAGACACAGAGTCATACCTGTTAGGCTCAAAATTAAGGAGGTCTGTACTTTATTTAGCTTGACATCTTCTGCATTCATAACGATGTCATGATAGGTAGGAACACACCAAGAAGCCACTCCCTCATATAGAATACCCCCCCACCCCCAGATTATTCAAATATATAAATTTTTTTCAAATTCATATTATTTCTGCAGCTTCACCTTGTATTTCATTACCAAGGACAACTATAGCAAACAATCTAAACATTCTCATTTATGCTAATGTTTTCTTTTTACTGTACTTTTCATTCAGCAAACAGAGTTGTACTAATCTTCCTCAGCAACAAGAACACTTCGGTCTATTAATAGAGCTACTTGTTCAATGTTCAGCTACCAAATGATGTTAAGCATGCTTCTTATTCTAAAAATAAACAGTAATAAAAAGGAACAGAGGGCAAAACTTAATTTAATAAGTCCCTAGATTTGCACTAGCACAGTGATGGAAAATGATGAGATTTATGAAGATTTCGTCAGTAACTAGTGGTTTGTACCCTGTTTGCAAATTGTAGATACTAGAGCACCGATCAAAGTCAGAGGAAGAAGTGCCTGTGTTAGACTCACAAGTCTAACATTGGGCTTTAGTGAGAGCTGACTTGGGCTCTGAAAACCACACTCCAGAGAGAGCCCCAGACCCAGCCTCCATGTGGGAGCCCACAGGCATTGCTGGAACACTCCTGGCAGCCCGTAAGCAGCTCCTCAAGGTGCTGACAGGCAACCACAGGCTCTTATCCAGGGGATAAAGGTACACCAAGACCCAGGGACTATAAACTATAATACCAGGAAGCCACATTGCTGGGAATGGAAAATAAAGCTAATGTTTAACTAAGAGGGCAATTAACCAACTTCATAATAAATCAAGTAAAGTCTTCATTATTACAGGCCTTTAAAGCATGGCTGAATGCCGTCCACTGTAAAAATTTTAGGTCAGCTCTAAGATCTGGCCCCTGGTGTGCCTTGTGATGTGATATGATATTATCAGCGCCAGGATTGACCCCTTCCCTCTCTACACATTGCTTCATTTTTTGAGGGAGGTGATTTAAGGTTCCAAATAATCTGAATCTCATCCTTTTCTGTGCTTTCCTTCTTCTTACTAATAATTCTTCTTGAAGACCACCATAACTTCCCCGACTGGCAGCGCAGACAAGCCCCACTGCTCTTTACAATCTGTTATGGATGTCCCTTCCATGGGCAGAGCACGAGAGGAAATCCCTTCCATTTAAATATAGAGAATTTGGTCTCTGGGTGGAGGTCAGGTCAGTCATGTTACAATTCTCTGAGAGCCATCAAGCCCTCTTACTGGAGCCATCTTGGATTATTTAATCTAAAGAACAAGAGAGAGATCTCGTGTGAAAAGGAAATGGAATAAGTACTGAGGGTCATGATCACAGGCCAGGACTATGTGTCACTTGTGAGTTAAATCTTAGATTTTCAGCAACTTAGACTGTCAGTGAAGTCAGAGATGTCACATCTTGTTGAAAGCGAAATTAGGGTTGTTGCGCAGGGTGTTCGGAAATAGCACAGTATGTAAATGCAATTAAACCAGTATCACTGATGACTCTGAGAGACTCTGCCAGCAGAGTAAGCCTTGGCAAAGCTGGGACTGGCTCTGACAACCCTCTTCCACACCCCTTGTGGTACAGCTACTCCCTTGGGAAGGAGGTGTGAACAGCCATAAAGACAGCCCACGGCCTTTCACCTCTGGTGTGGCTTTTAAGCTGCATCCCAGTGGGGTTCTGCTGTCAAGACCTTCCTGTGCCCACCCACATACCACTGGATGAGCCTGGCACCAGCTTCCCGGCACTGCTGCGGGATCCCCCAGAGCCAGAGGAATTAGAACACTGAGGACACATAGAGACGGTTTCAGCTCCTCAAGATCAAAACAGCTATCCCCAGACTCTTCTCAGATGTTTGCCTAATGTGCCTGTAAAAGCAGCATCTATTGCTACATTGTTTTCATGCTGTAGACTAAAGAAGCACCATTTGTTCTGCCCTCACTGAGCAGAATATATTGCTTATCTCTTCCACAGCCACCTTGCCTACATGCCAGGGTTCCTAAAGGGCTTACTCGCACTTTCTCACTACTTCCCAGCTGATTCTTTCTGGAAAACACTGCTCTTCTTTGGACCACTTGATCTCGCTAATATCTTTCTAAGAGCTTCTGTTAGAACTAAACATGTATTAAATTAGAATTTAAGATATTATTTTTCCTTAGGGCTGTGCAAACGTTTGTGGAAGGTAATCCCACTTCGGCAGCTAAATTCAGCTATGTGCACCCACCTGCAATTTTCTTCTGCCTAGCACTAAGCGTTTTTCGGAAAGGGTAGCAGGAGGATGAGTAAAAGGTTTGTTCTGTTAGAGAAGATGAAACCAAGGAATGGAGTGGTTTAGTGTCATTGCTAGTATTCAGTCACTATGTGGGAAACAGATCTCCCAAGCCACAGAATTAAGGAGGATTCTGTGGACGTCCCAACTACTTGAAAGCCAGTACAGAGAGAAGGACAGCATGTGAAGGCAGTTATATTTTAATAGCCAACCTTGCCAAAGATTAAGATCCAGACTGAAAAGAGCTGTCCTACTTTGGATGTGTCTTTTTAGGATGCAGAAAGAATGTACCACAAAGTGTTTCAGTTTGGGTATTCTACTTTAGTTGCACTCGGTTTGGGAAATGCAGTGCCAGCAATTGCAAGTGCTGATGAGCTACAGAGAAAGCTGGAGAACACTGAGGCGTTTAGGGCCTTGTGAATCCCAGTAATGACAGCTGATGGGCTACAAGAGGCAAAAAGCACAGACCCTTTGCTGGGTAAACTTCTTAGAAGTTTACAATAAGAGCAGGAAATAAAATGGGGTTTGATGATTGTGCAATAGCACGTACGTGGGGAGAAAGAAATCAGGTGAAACACTGAATAGCAGGAAGCCACTGGGAAAGAAAAATGATGAGGGAGGCATAAGGAAACCATAAACAGTGAATTAGATATGAGCCTGAAAAGCAGTAGGGAAAGTACAGTTTTAAAGAAGTCAGTCTAATTCTGGATTGGAGACCCAAGTTTCTCCTACTCCACATTTCATAGGAAGTAGTTGAGAAGCAGCAGCTCCTTTACTACTTGCAAACTTTACTGTCTGTAATGTGTTCCTCCTTCCATTTTCCCATTTCTGGGCTCATGAGCCTATTTGCACTATCAAATATAAGTTCGTGTCCCTCCCTCCAAAGCTAATGACATATTGATTTTGCTTTTGTTTCACGATTCTTTAGGCATTTTTATTCTAGTCTGTTCAAGTATAATGACAAAGGGCCTTTTTGAATGTTCTGATAGCATGTGAGCCAAATTCTTGTGAAGCCTACATAAGTCATGTTCACAAATTTTCAATGAAGTCCAAAGGACTTTTATGCTCACAAACCGTGTTCAAAAGACTCTCAGATAGTTTCTGGTCTTTGGTGCCAGCCCTAATGGAGTTCTTGTGGGTGTACTGAAAGGAATAGGTAGACTGAGATTGGTCTAGTTTGACTTTTGCAGCATGCAACACACTGAGAAAGGACAATGTTGCTTTTTCTTGTTCATTGATTATGCTTTTGTATTGCTTTAATTCTCAAACTGAACTGCATCCAGTGAAACTTCAGAAATTTTAGGCAAGTTGGAGACAAGTAATAACATAATGCTAGAAAGATTTTGTCAGGGAGAAGTGACTTTTGAAGGACAAAGCAATCACAGTGGGACTAGTTTGAAATTGCTGACTTAAAGGCAAACAATGGAAAATAACAAGGCAAATCCTAAATTAGCCTGTTTGGTCCTTACCCCTGCAGAAAAATTCCCAGTGATGTCCCAGGCAGCTGTTTTAACAATGGATAATTTAAAACATTTTGAAGATTAGTTTGTTTTTGTTTCACTGGTGTCAGACACATGACCTGCTTTTAGGAAGTTCAACAAAAATATGATTTAAGAAAATGTGTCAGTATTTGGTTCCATATTGGTTTACCTGGGAGATGATTATTTGCACAAAGCCTTAGTTTGAGGAGCTGTCCCAGATGGATGTAAAGGGATACAGTCCAGAAGCATCACCTTACTGCAGTCTGCTTTGAAGGGATGAGAAGAATGTGTCAGACCTATTTTGATGCAAGGTTGAACAGTAAAAACAATTAAACCCACTGGTATGACAAATCAAAACCTAAGCCTGGCAATAGGATTTGTCCAGATTGAAGCGCTCACGGTACCTGAGTGCTTGACAGTTATTCTGCATAGTATGGAAGATCAAGTATATATAAGCTTACATACACATATAAACATATAAATATATAAATCTCTCTGTATTTTAAGTCACCAGCATGTCTGCTGACAAAATTTCCCAAATACATTATTGCAGCATTAGCTATTTCTTCTGCAGGCAGACCAAAACACCTCCTCTGAATGATGTCTGTACCTGCCACTCACTATGACCCTTGCTAGCAGCAGCTGCACTATTTTCTCCATCACGGCAGCGCCAGTGTGACTCATTATCACTTACTGTGCCTTGCAGATACAGGGTGAAAACGTGGTCCCTGTGCTAAAGAGCATCCGAGGAGTATAAATGTGATCAGACCTATTTCCTTTTTAAGGCCTGGAGCTGACTAATAATTGTCAAATCTAGAAGATGCTACTAATAAAAGCTCTGCTACTGACTGTGTTGCCGGGTGGGGCAGTCAGGGAGACTGCAAGAGAGGCAAAAAAAGAAAGAGGCAAGGGAACCCAAGTCAGATGCCAAAGGAGGATAAAGCAGGATGATGTGCTGAAAAGCACATTGTCGACTGTAGCCAGTGCAGCATGTTAGAAGTAATGGACATTTTTTCAGAGTTTACTCACTACAGGAATGCTTTATTCTGCCTTTGATCTCTGTGCAATTTCTGCTTGATATCAGTGGGAAATCCCCTTGCAGTCTTTATCAGCCTGAGGATGTCAAAAAAGACTTTGACAATCACTTCCCAGTGTCAGTCACTATCCAAATGAGCACTACTCTAGTTAGAAATTGCAATCTTTCTGTCCACCCACTGTTCCCCCTTTAATGATACATCAGCTTAATTACAGCAAATGTTGCCAGACCAACCTTGAAGGTTCAGGAAACCATAGGCAGCAGTGATGCAGTTTCCTCTGCTCTTCTGCTAATATTCTTTATTCCCCAATGCCAGGAACCTGTAGAGAGCAGAAGAAATTGAATTCCTGACTTCTCTGTATTTATGTTGATAATGAAAGAAGCTCATGGATACATTAATTCTGGAACATATACGCTACCTATTTTTTAAGAAATGGGCACTGCCCATTTTGTCTGGGTAACTCAGTAGTGAATACAATCACAGCTGTGGTCAAACCTCCTGGCTGCTTGCAGCCTTTCTCTGGGAGTTACGGGGGGGAAGGGAAAGCTGTGTGACAACATTCACTAATGCAAGACCATGTGCTTTACTCCCTGTCTGGGAAGGGGACCCTGTGGAAAGAAGCTGCTGAGGCAGATGAGCAGGCACTGCAGAGATAACAGTATATGTACACTGTATGTAGTACTCACCACATGGCTGGTGGCTTTTTGTCAAGGTCTTTTGCTTGCAAAGTGGTTGTTAGGTGTTTTCTACTCTCACACCAGTGTGCTGCATCAGCCATTACAGTGGGAGGGCACTGGGACACAGGCTAAACCTGTCAAAACTCAATTCCCCTCCAAATTTTTTCCTGGCCCCTTCAGCCCACAAACATTACCTTTGCCTTGCTGCATCTCTGTGGTCCTGATCTGTCTCCATCTCAGCTGGAGCTGGGTAAGCCAGTGCCTACAGTGCTCACAAAAGCCCCTGGGTTTATGCACTGGAGGCTTGTCCTAACGGCACGGGGAAAGTCGAGGCTGTGAATACTAAAAGCAGGTAATCCTATTTTCTACAAAGACTATAAAGAGGAAAAATCCCGTGGAGACATTCTTGAATCTTTTTCCTTCCATCTCCTAGAAACCTCAAGAAATTCTTCTAAGAAATGCATTTGTCAGAAACATACTTGAGAAACAGATCACTGCCTTAGTATGCCCGTGACTGGAGTGGGGGGTACTGTCCTTCTCTGGAAATCTGGAGCTGGTGTTGTACCCAACATGGCACTGCAGGCTTCTGTGACCAGCCTCTGCCAACAGCATCTAGGAGTAGTTCCTTTGGAAAAGTGCTGGAACACATACCTGTGATAATCCAATCAGCCACTGAGTGTCCTCTTTGCTTCACAAACCCGGATGGAAAAGTACTTGTGTGACAGAAAGGAGAAGGGATGGTTGACCCTTAAGGAGAGCTGAGATATAGCAACTATCAGGAGCTAGTCACAAACCCGGTGGTAAACTGGAGAACTTTAATTATCTAACCTGCTTGAATAACACATCGTTCAGCCTCTTTGATCTGCAATTTCTCTCTGATGTAAGTATTTGAGCTTAAAGGTTTTTTCTAGAGAATGAAAAGAATAAATTTCTTTTTGTTTTCTCCAGCCTTTCAAAACCAGGGATAGATTTGGCCCAGTGACTCATAAGTTGAGCTAGTGTGCACCAAAGCAATGCTTTTATATCTCTTAAGGGATTGGGTCTCACAACACAGTGGTTTTTTCTCTTTCCTACCCCATTAATAAATTGCAGTTTATAGTTCTGAAATGGCCTCTCTTTCTCTTGCATTGCAGCAGGTGGTCTGACTCTTGTATTTTCCAGTGAACGTTGGCCAAGGTTTTCTACCCAGGGATCAAATGCTACATCATTTGAACCAAGATTTTCTACTCAATGACCATAACTTTCATAGTGGATTCAGTCTCCTTCTCAGCTCTTGGTGCTCTGGCTTTTGGAGGGCTCCATGTCTGCTCCTTGCCGAGACCTCAGAGACCTGCAACCTCCAGCACGTCTCTTCCAGACCCTCCACTTATGGTTCCACATGGGCATGGGCATGCACAAAGCCATTTCCAGCTGTTCTGAGATGTTCAAAGTAATTTTCATCTACTGCCAATGTGCTGACTGCAAGCACCTTTGCCTTTGCTCAGCCATGGGACTCCCAGCATCTTGGTTCTTACTTCCTAATACCCCTCCTTAACCATCCCAAGATGACTCCAGACAGCACCTCCTCTTTGCTGCTGTATCAAGAGGCACAGCTGAGCACCACTGCAGTAATCAAAATGTGTTTATTGGTTTCTTGCTACTATATATAATCTGTTAGGAAGTTTAAGTTTGAATCCCTGCTGGGGCCGATCAGGAAATCATTAGGCTGAAGCAGAAGAAAATTAAATTCTAGAGAATATTGTTCTTCCTAAACTGTACCATTAGGATGCAAAAAAATATGGAGATTCTTGCAAAAGGAAAGTCCTGGATGCCAGAGGAAATTCTCCCCTGAGAATTACTTATGGGAAGAGAAACATGTCAGTGTCTGTGGGTATATTTGCCACTTTGATTTGATCTGTGTATCTTCTGTGCTGACTTCTAAAGAGTTACTCTGTTGAGACACCAAATGAACAGTATTCAGTTTCCTCCAGCAATTTATCCTTGTCTAATTGAAACTGTAAACTCAGAACATCCTCCTGCTGTTGTGCAAGAGGGCAAATCTTGCTCAAGTCTGAACAAGAGCACCTGAAGATACTCGAAATTGTGAAGTTTTCATTTTGACCAAGTGACAGCAGACTAATCATTAGAGTATATCCCAGTGCCAGATATGTTGTCCCAGCCTCACAGGTGGAGCTCTGACCTTAAACTCAAAAGGTGGCTCCAATTCCTAGGTCAGCTATTGACCTCTCTTGTCGTGCCCACCACTCCAGTAAAACTGATGAACAATCTCATGTTTAAGAATTAAGTAACACTATAGTGTGTGCTAAAGATTTGAGCATGTCAGGTCTGTAGTACATGCCCTCAGGTCTTAGCTCGGATGGAGCCAGTAACCTTGAAGTGTTACTCCAGAGAATTTGTTTCATTGAAGAACCAAGCAAAGCCCTCCTGTCACTCCTTATTTTATACAACTTCACAATGTAAGCTGCGCAGTGACTGACTTTCAACCAAAGAATATTTATGAATCATTTTTTGTATTCAGGAATTGGGCATGTTGGGCTGAATGTGATTTCACAAAATCACATAGCAGCTGAGGTTGGAAGGCACATCTGGAACTCATCTAGTTCAATGCCCTGCTCGAAACAGGGTCGCCCTACAGCCGGTTGCCAAGGGCAATGTCCTGTTGAATTTTTAATATCTCCAAGGATGGAGATACACAACCTCTCTGGGGAACACATTCCATTTTCAAACACCCTCACAATACAAAGGTGTTTTCTTATTTTAAGTGGAATTTCCTGTATTTCAATTTGTGCTTATTGCCTCTTTTGCTGTCACTGAACACCAGTGAGAAGAATCTCTATCACCTTTACTCCCCCGGACTGGTACTTATACACATAGATAAGATCCCCCTGATCCTTCTCTGCTTCTGGATTAATAGTCTGAGCTCTCTCAGCCTCTCTTTATGCAACAGATTCTCCAAACCCCTCATCATTTTCACAGCCCTTCAATGGACTTGCTCCAGTGAGTCCATCACTCTGGTACTGAGGAGCCCAGCACCGGCCACAACCTGCAGACATGTCTCACCGGAGGTGAGCAGAGGGGAAGGACCACCTCCCTCAACCTGCTGGCAATACTTCAGCTATCGCAGCCCAGGAGGCAGCTGGTCCTCTTTGCTGCAATGACAAATTTCTGTGTCCATGTGTCCACCATGGACCCCTGGTGCTATTGTGCAAAGCTATTTTGCAGCTGGTTGGCACCCAGCCTGTCCTGGTGCATGGGGCTGTTCCTTGGCAGATGCAGGGCTTTCCATTTCCGTGTATTGAATTTCATGGGACTCCTGTCAACCCATTTTTCTGTACTGTTGAGGTGCCTCTGAATGGCAGCATGACCCTTTCGTGAATCAATCACCTCTTCCAGTTTTGTGTCACTCGTAAACCTTCTGAGGCTACACAGTCAAATCATCTCTGTCAGTTGAACAGGTGTTAAATGTCCCAATGGGATGGTTTGACAAGTTTTCTGCTACACATAGGCTATTTTTTTTTGCATTAAAGATAAATGGTCAGGGTTAGCAGCTTTCAAATGCATATCAAACCTTAATGAATAACCCTCACCAAAAAATCAACTTAAAAGGTGAACTATATTGATGAAATAGAGCAATATGGGAAAGAAGAAGAGACAGCAGCTCAGAAAACTAATACTCTCCAATAAAACATTAATAGAGTGGGGAAGATTATGATTTAGTGAAATTTAGACCTCGTGAAAGCCAGTCGGATCTCAAAATCCCCTTCAGGGAAGAGTAGTAGGAAACAAAGAGCAGGAAATATTGTTGGCACATGGGGAGACAGTCCTTTTCCTAGGACTTGGGAAACAGAAATGTGTGTCCCCTGTAGTGTTTATCTGCAGGTATAAGGGCTTGCCTTGCTAGGACAGCTGCTTTTGTGCCAGGACTGGCTTGTAAAAGCTGTGCCAAATGGAGATATGTGACTGTTACTATTTTTTCATGTTGTTGGTCAGTGCAGCCAATTGGTGAAACTTGTGCCTAGATGAGGTTGTTTCCTTGGTATGGTTCTCACCTATAGGCCTTGGCTCAATTATTTCTTTTGCAAATACAGAGATGCTAGAAAGGAGTTAATATGCCTTCATGCTTTGCAATTTTTTTCATGTTTTTTTGTCTTTCTGCTTCGTAGCCATGCATCTGTTCTTGTTCAAATTATAATGCACTTCCTTCCCCTTTCTTCTTTTTTTCATATTTTCACGTTTTCCCTATTCAGCTTGATGATTTTTTTTAACAGTGGTAATTATTGGAGTTTGCATTAATCATATTTGTGTCAGTTTGTACCCAGGAACACAAGAAGAATGAGTCCTTTTAGTATGCAGGCAAAACAGTTTCTTTGATAAAAACCATCAGCAGAAGAGATCCCCCAGACAGACAGAGTCTGTGATGTATTAAACAATGCACTGCCCACACACGGTGTGTTAAAATTCTCTCTGCTTTCATTTCTCTACAAAAATTGTGCCCCAGGTCCAGATGTGCAGTTCAGAGATGATCAGCTAGTAGGAGAAGGTGACACCCTGAAGAAAAGGAGTGAAGGATACAAAAAAAGTGCTGAAAATGTCCTTGGGAACAGCAAGGAAAGACAGAAGCTGAAGTGAAAAGGAGAAGGTTGAAGTGAATTCTTGTGAGAGGAAAAGAGTGTCACACCAAATGTTGTGGACTGAACAGAAACTTTGGGCAAGGTTTACCGGGAGACCCTCCTGTTGAGTCACAAGGAGCAGAAAGGACCCCCTTGCTTTCTAACTCCTCAAAAAGGAGTCTGAATGTGGCTGGATCCACTTCTAGTCCCAGACTTTGTCAATGACTAGGGTCTAAAGGATTATATAGGTGTAATTGAACCTTCACATGACTTTTTCCCACAGGATTAAGGATATTAAGCCAAATATATTAATAAAATGAATGATTTATTTAAATTTATGATGATAATGATAATGATTAGACTGAGACCTTAATCAGTATTATTTACTACACAGTATAGATAATTATAAGTACTAATATCTTGCATTATTTATTAAATTAACAATTTAAAAGCTAGCTTAATAATTATTAAGTAGAGATTGGTGTTACTTATCCATATCAATGACTTTGGGAAAACTTCTTTTGCTCAGCCTGGAGGAGTGACCTTGAGGGGCATCCCTACTCCAGGGAGGAATCTCCATGCACTCCTAGAAGGGGTATGCTAGAAGTCCCTGCTGTTAAAAAGTGGGACTGGGTTTTCCTAGTATAAAGTGACTGATTTGTCAGTCAGATGTTTCTGGCTGAGCTGTGTGGGCTGCATCCTCACCAGTGCCTGCTTCAGCTAGAAAACATGGTCTTCACATCCCCTGAACGTTTCACTTAGGGATTGATGAGTCAGGCTGGTCTCGGCACTCTCCAACACTCGAAGCATTATGACCCCTCTTCTCCATCCACCAATAACTTTTCCCAATTGGGCAAAGTTTAAGCTGATTTACCCCCACTTAGGCAGAACACCCTGCAACACCAGAGCTTTCCAAGAAAACAGACGTCTCCACTTTGGATGCTCTTCGCAGTGCTCTTATGAGGGGGCCCTCCCCAGGCCTTCATGGCAAGGATTTAAGGTGTAGGTATTATCTGGAATGAGGAAGCACAAAATGTTCTCCTGAACTGGGAATCCTTGGAAGAATTCATTGCCACTGATCTAACAGCTACACAACAGAATGACCCATTGTGGAGCTAAACACCACTTGCCTTTGCTCCCAAGCTGCTTCCCCTGGAGCAATTTTTTCATTATCTCTGTTTACTAGGAAAGACTTAAGGAATAAGTACAAGAATCCTGTCTCCTTGATAAGCCTTAAAATTGGTACAGAGCTTGCAGTGCTGATATTAATAAAGGATCGCAACAGTTCAGCTATTAATACATTTTCTCTGGCAGAGCTTAGCAGAATATGATGAATTCTGGGTAGACTATGTTATGCTAATTAACATAAATATAGGAAAGCCCTTTTCCCTTCTGAATATCAGAATACTCCAAACGAATACTGCAGTTAACATATGCACACAGGAACACAAGATTATATGTATCACTGACAACATCATCTTATTAGCTGTGAGCATATGTTTTGTACAAGGAGAGGCTCTGATTGTTAAAGGAAGGGTAGGATACTGGCAGATGAGGTGAAGAAAAGGAGCAGGCAGTGGAGCTCTTCGGATACAGTTCATAGAGACAACCTTGGAGACTTCTTAGAATGAAAACTGCCTATTTCTACACAAACATACTTTTGCAGAATGGCTCTTCAGGGCCTTTTTGGGGAAAAAAAATGACCCGACCCCCTCCTCTACATCACATTAATATCAGTTAATTAATGTGAACTCTTTTTTTCCCTTTTAGTAAGAGCTATCATGTAAAGAAAAAGGGGAAAAAACCCAAGCCCCCAAAATATATCTTTCCCCTCAATAGTTCAAGTATTCAGTTCTATGGAAATGAACTCCCTTGTCTGAAATGTTTCCTTATATCATTCCCAAATATGATGACTCCATAAGGATAAATGGCTCGGGGTGGGGAAGTGTTGTTTTCTTTTCCTTTAAATACTGTTTTGAAATAAGAAATGGAGAGACTTCCAATGCTTTTATACTCAGTTGACAGAATTGGATGCTGGTATGAAATATTGCTTTTAGAAAGATAACCAGGACTGTGTCACAGTGGGAGCTGCAGTGGGATAATGAAGCACAATCCTTCTAATTACGAGACCGAAACAAAACAAAATGCTAATGCTTCCCAAATCACACGAAGAGCACAGGCACAGTAGATGTTGCTGAAGTGGAGGTCTTTATATCTTTTCCCTTTAACAACCTTTTGAGCCAACAAGAATATCTCCGCTGTTGCGATTGCTCACATAAAGCAAACTTTGGCTCATGTCTATTGATGGCACTGATAGAGTGATTTAAACCCCCGAACCAAAGGTAGGAATTTAATGAGCAGCAAGAGCTTTGAATTTGAAGGCATGTAGGACAGAAGGTTGGGTCAAGGGTGTCTAACAAAAGGCCAAGGATCTCTACCACACACTGCTGAAATGAGCTCCTCTTGACACAATACTGAGTTTGCTGTAGGTTTCCATCAAACTTTTGTCAGGCATCTGGTGGAAAAGTCCATTGAGAAAGGTGGAATTATTAGGTGGCCTTGAGGAACCTGGTGGAGTGCAAAATGTCCCTGTCCATAGAAGGAGGATTGGAACTGGATGATCTTTAAGGTCCCTTCCAACCTGAACCATTCTATGATTCTATATTTCTATTGAGGTTGAATTGTATTTGTGTTCTATGATTCTGTATTTCTATTGAGGTTGAATTGTATTTTCTCTGTGAATGCTTACGAGCAATTTTATATATGAAAGTGGCAGGAGGAAGTGGAAAGAAATGGACAATAGAAGTTCCTTTCATTTTTCCTTCATAAGGTGCTAAAAGAGTCTGTTTTCTTCATCTCAAGTCTAAAAGATTACATCAGATGCCATATTTGAAGGACTCTGAAAAAACAGGGATATGAGCAGCCTGATCTAGCACAGAAGTCAAAGAAAAGTTCCCTACTGTCTTTCTAGACTTTTACATGTTTGAGCTTTTTTTTCTTTTTTTTTAGGAATGAAAATTTCTGTTTGACCTCTATTGAGGTGCTGCAGCATTAAAAATTAAGATGATACACAATATCTTCTATTATTCAGTATTACTCTAAAGATGCATCAAATGGAGTATGTTTTTCAGACTTGGGCTGATCTGTCTGCTGTTCCTTATGCTTCAGTAAATTCTCTGGGGGATACATTATACAGCTCAGAATCAGTTTGAAATAACACAGTCCCACTTGGTTCCTGGTAATCACATTGGAGATGCACTTTGCACCATCCTATGCACAGAACCTCTTGTATTATTCAGATACATCTTTTTAGTCTCTGCTTTCTTTCAAGTGCACAAAACACAGGAGTAGGTCATGAAAAGTTCAGATTTTGGTGAGCCAGCATTTGTGATTATGGTTCTAAGTGGCCTCTGTGTTCGCTCATAGTAAAAGGGATATATGTATATGTACCTAGACCATAGGCTTGACTGCACCAGATTTATCCCTTCTTTTCCAGGTTGGAGGAAGGAAAGGTGAAGCAGAACAGGACTCAGCCTTCAGATGTAAAATCCTAGAAGGTTCTGTTTGGTCTTTTTCATTAAATTGTAGATACCTTTATTTACAAAATGCCTCTATCACCTATTCTCAATCCAAACAGACTTTTACGTTTGATACCACGTAAGTGTGATAAAGGTAAAAACATTCTCCAAAATGATGTGTGGGTTAAGGATGTGCTTGTTAGCAGAAGTGTAATACCAATAATTTGCTTTGGCTATTGAGACAGATGCTTCAGAGAACAAGTATGTCTCCTTCTGTCCCAGCAACAATTTATTGAAAATCTATATCCAGAACCATAGATAGTAAATGTCTTGGAGAGGGCTGCAGAAGTACAGCTGCTCCAATCATAATCTGTATAGTTTTTATTACCAGGATCTAATAGTAAAACCTGCAGTGCATGGCTGTAGTTCTTTGAGCTTCAGAGTGGACTCCTGCAGTCCAAAAATTAAGTGATCTAAGCTGCCTAACAGTTCTTTGGATTTAATTGCTCAGAAGCTCATTGGGATTTTTTTATATATATTACATCTTGAATGTTGTGCTATTTTTTCCTTTACGTGTGTTCTCTGTCAACCAGGTAAAGTTAAGATTTCCTCTGTCTCACTGGTGCACTGTAAACATTAGTTAAGAGCTGGAAGTATTTAATTATTGTGATAATATGAGGCCATTATATCCCATTGGTTGTAGGTAACTGGCTCTAGAAAATGCACAGTATAAACATCTGAAGTGCTTTCCAGATATTAATTATTGCCATCTCATCTCCAGTTGAAGGTAGGGAAATTAAGGCATGGAGCAGTGAGCACTGGGACTTTCAAACACCACAAATCCCAGTGTAGGCACTGAAATCCTCACTGAAATTTTCCAGTTGATTGCAGAGTTTTGCTCTTTCCAAGCTTGCTGGAAATCTGTTGGGGAAATACAAAGGTATTCAGAGGATCTGACTGAGGCCAAGTCATCCTTGCCTTCAGCTTTCCATCAGCTGTGTTAGTGCAGAGCTTCTGCTGGTTAATACAGCTTGTGCCTGGGTGATCTAAGGGCAAATTTTGGAAACTGGGAGCCAAAAGGCTTGCTTCCTCTTGTGCTGTGAGCTGCTACAGTGAGACCTGGAAATTCCCAATTCAGCTTCCCACACCTCTCACCCTTCCCAGTGGGACGTCTTTCACTGTCCAGTAGCTCCAAGTCACAGTTGTGGTCCAGCACAACTCTGTCACAGACAGAAATGCTGAAAGGCAGCAGAGGGAGTGGGGAGGAACGTGGGCTTCCCTCCAACATCCACAAATTGCAAAGTTGTGTTAATGCATTTAAATTAATGCTCTTGTAGCTTCCTGGTGAGGACAAAAATATCTTGTGGTGGAGGCGCTTTCCCTTTTAGTGATGCCTCCAAAGGACAAGGTCTTGACAGTCTGAAAGAATTAATTCTCTTTTTGAGCAGAAAGGTCAGCTACAGGTGAAGGAGCTGCACTGAGAATACCTTTAAACTGCTCTGTCTCTGGCCTTCATGATGAAATTCTGGGAGCTCTTTCTCCAAGCCTGGATATATTTAGACTTTCTTTGATAGATCATTGTTCTAAGGACGGACTGATTGGGCCAAGATAGGAGCAGATCAGTTGCCATTCAGCCTGGAAGTAGATAGCGATCTGGCAAAATGGATCCTCATCTGCATCTGTTCCTCTGAGCTCTCCTTTTTTATTCCCTTGTTGGCTTCTGTGCTGAATTCTGTGAAATTCACAAGGGCCACCAGGACTCAAAGGAACAAGAAAGTACCCAGGAAGACATTAAAATACATTCAAATCTCTTCAATTGGTAGGATTCAAACTGCAAGTGGATGCTGAGCTGGAAGCTTCTGCTAGCAATAGCAAAGTTGTGGGATGAGCTCTGGACCTTGCACTGCCCAAAGCCTCTGCCGTGCAATGGACAATAATTTCTATCACCTCACATTGTGGCATTAAGAGAAAGTGTAAACGTTTTGTTTGAACCTGCTTTTTCCCCCAATGAAATTGCAAAAGTGGGTTTGCAGTGTTCTTCTGAAACTACAGAAATGTGCCTGAACATTGCTCCAGGAAAGTGTCCCCACTAGGATCAAACATCAGGAATGGTGAGTCCCCATGGCAGAAAAGAGTGACCATCAGATCCCCCAGGGTCATAACTTGTCTTATATGTTCTGCAAATAGAAAAAATGATGTCTTTTTACCTTAATGGAGCAACATCCAGCTTAGGTAACCAAAACCTATGGCTGCAGCAGAGCTAAAAGTAATTTCTCTGCAGCTAATCTAAATTTCTTGTGTGCTAGGGAGGAAGGCACAGCACCCTGAACTTCCTCTGCTTGAGCAACACCCTCAGCCATTATCAAGTCTTTGCTGTGTGGAGTTTGGGGTGTCTGAGGCTGTTAGAATGGTACAACTACATACACTACACAGACTACAAATACAGGAAGAAAGAGATGCTGCAAGGGAAAGGAACAAAAACTGGGTTCTGGCTGCTGTCCGGTTGCTGGATGCAGAGAAATGCCATAAAACCAGTCACTGCAAATTCAACTCCATTAAAGAACCGCATGCAACTTCAACAGTACTGCAAGCAACCTCAAGGCTCAGAAAGGACAGTGGGAGCAGTCTGTTTCTGACTGTTCAAAATGCTGCATTTTGTCTTTGGCCATGTCTCTAATTTTATTACTACTGGTTTGAACCTCTAAAAGAGAGCTTTGAACTGGTAAAACACACACTTCAAACCAGTCTTCAAAAGAGAGTTTTTGACTCTGCCTAAGCTTCTGCAAAATAGGTTAAAACCTTTCACTCAATTTTTTCTTTGTTTTTCCTATTAATATATTTTGAGTTTGAGAAAAAAAAATTCCCCTCAGCTCAGCCTAAAGTCCCACCAGGAATTCAAGAGTTTGAAACCATTCATCTCACAATGCTTTTGTTCTCATAGCTTGCTAGAAACGTACCAAAGACTTCAACATGCTAGAGTACCTGGATATCACAAATGATCTTCTGCCTAACAAAGAAGACCAAGCTAAGCTTGAGTGCTCTTCAGTTTGATTTCAGTATCCAAGAAAACAATCACAGAATCACAGAATTATAGAAAGGTTTGTGCTGGAAAGGACCTTAAAATCATCCAGTTCCAACCCACTGCCATTGGCAGGGAAACTTTCCACTAGACCAGGTTGCTCAGAGCCCCATCCAACCTCCAGCCACGGTCACAGCCCAACATTTGCTGCCGTGAGAATGGGATGGGACAGCAAGATGAACATACAGCCATTCATGGAAGAAATATTTTGTCTTTTCATCATAA
The DNA here is from genome assembly GCA_013398055.1 of Ifrita kowaldi. Lineage (NCBI taxonomy): Eukaryota > Metazoa > Chordata > Aves > Passeriformes > Cinclosomatidae > Ifrita > Ifrita kowaldi. The sequence continues at coordinate 156,005 of VZRS01002631.1, read as the reverse complement.
ACTGGGAGAATAGAACTGATGTTTATCTTGGGAGCCCAGGAGGTTATGACACCCTCTTTAAAAAGGTGAAACATTGCAACACTGAGATGAGTCCAGGCTGCCTGAAGACTCAGACGAACACGTGGCCTTGCTTCTGAACCTCAGTTAAAAATGTACCAAATCTTCCCAGTTTACAGGGTCACAGATCAGCAAACAGACTGACTGGGAACAGCCTGTTCGGTCCCAGCTGCTCCCTGCTGCTGCCCTGGCTGCCCGCGCGAATCCTTGGTGTCCACTCCCAGGAGAAAGTACTGCCCTGGCTTAAACCTCCCTGAAGCTCTGAGCATGAGGAACTGCTTGGATGCTGAAACCTTGAATAATTGTTTGCTCAGCCTTTTAACAACTTCTTGCCAAACTTTTCCATTTTGTTGTTTTTATTTTGTTAAACTGAAATAGAATCAGCTTTCAAACTATTTTTAGTGAGCAAAAAACTTGTTTCTCAAGCAAAAAACTTCTCCAAAAACTTGTTTCCAAGAAAGAATAACAATAAAAAGAAAGAGCGTAGCTTAGCACATATTAATAAAAAAATTGGTTTCTCTTCTTTTAATAAGGTCATCCATTCAAAAGAAAACTCTGAGAGTCTTTAACTTATTGCTGAAGAATTTCCATGAGTTTATGTTCCTGTCAAAGTTTTCAGTTGACAGACCACTATTCCCCTACCTGGGATGTGTCCATTCCTCAGTTAGCCCTGAACTAAATTACTGATTAAATAAATGACAGCAACTTTGGGCACTGAAAGAAACCATCTGGTGGAGATGGGACTAACAGATGTGATTTCACTGTCTGTGCCTCAGTCCACGCACTTCAGAACTGCACTGACATACACCTCCTTGCTCACCTGCTCATTAATAATGTAGCATGCCTGCTCTTGCAGTGCTGAGGGATCCCATCCATCATGCCAGACCCTGCACATTACCAGATGTTGTAGTCCTAAAGCACTAAAGCCCTAATGCTTCCATGAACTCTGTGCATTGGCCTTGGAAGAAAATGAAGCACTGTACCAAATCCTCAGGAACTGAGACAAACAACTGCTCCCTGAATGGTACACGGAGTAATATTGATCCCAGCCACACAGGGAATAGGTAATAGCAGGAAAAGAAAGCAAGATCTTTTAAGTGCTACACCTACATATTAATTTCCAATTCAACTCTCCTCCTGAACAGATGAGAGCAAATCCTACTCCTTCCCACTCTGTCTTCTAGACACACTCTCTGCTCACAGTTTCTTCAGTTTCTTTGGATTTTTCATTATGAAATCAAGCTAAGCAATAACATGATTTAAGGAGCACATCCATGTTGTCACTGCTCAGGTATCCTGGACTCACCCAGACCCAGATTTGCAATGGTCCAGCAAGGTTGACTTGAAAGGTAGGCAGAGAGTTGTTCCAAAGCAGAGCCTTGTGACTGTGCTCCCATGGCTAATTCCTAACCAGACCTTTGAAGGAACAGGAAAGGTAATGGTAGTAGCAAAATGCTGCTCTGATAGTGCAGGGTCCCACATCATTCAAGGTGGGAGGTGTGGACATTTGTTCTCCAGGAAAGTGGAAAAAACATTTAATTCGGCAGATTCACAGTGCATCACTTGCTCACTAAGCTGCAGGAATTATGTGATACCTGGGAGTAGCAACAAGGTTACAGCCACACTGTAGTTTCTTGCTGATTTTGGTATTGTGCAGACTCATCAACATTCATCTTTGTGCAATAAAATGCAGTTTTCTACAATCGATTATGAACCCTTCCCCTTCTGAACACTAGCACATAGAAGGTGCAAATTATGAAATAGACAGTGTTTGAGAGCAACAGAAGTTGTAAATTTGAGAACATCATTCAAAGAGAACTTGTGTGTTAGGGTGTGTCTGTTCAATTGCCAACCAAGAGAAAAAAATGTTGTGAGCTCCTGGTGTTGTGCAACTCACTGTTGCTTTCAGCATGGAGAGACTGCATGGGCTGGAGAGCTGTGCCTGCCTGTGCCGGAAAATGTCCATCTTGAGACAAGCCACCTAAAAACTGGGATTTGTGTGGTGTGGACTTAAGAGGATTTGCTGATCCTTCAGAGCTGCAGTGTTCAGAAAGCCCTGGAGGAGCTGCTTGTCAGAGACTGCTTCCGATGGGAGAAGGAAGTGTCATCTTGGAGATGAGTGGGCAAGGAAAAGAAGGCTGGAAATAGATTTTCGGTTTTATATTTGTGAAGACAGAAGTTGTCCTAAGACAGGGCAATTTCTTTCTCTGTTTGGAGAAGGGATAAGCAGCATCCTAGGAATGTCTGGAGTGTAATCTTGCAGCTACCAAAGGCTATGTAGACAAACTTTGCCCTTAGGATCACTGCCAGCCCCTGGGATGTTCTCCTCCCGAGGGCTGAATTTGAAATGGGGATGGGATACCTATACAAATCTGAGCTGGGTTCCACATGTGAAGGATTGATAGCTGTAAATCATAGTGTAGTTCTGGGCTAAATTCCTTGAAATTAAAATATATGTCAGATACTTCAATCAATCCTTTGTGTAGCTGGGTGTTCAGAAACAAGAAATGAGGTCACGTTTAACTGGGAAGTCTCCAGCCTTGGAGATACTCAAAAGCCATCCGGACATGATCCTGGGCAACTGGCTGTTGGTGGCCCTGCTGGACAAGGGGGGTTGGATAAGTGACCTCCAGTGTCCTTTCCAACCTCAATCAGTCCTTGATTCTGTGATTTTGTGAATACCTGAAGACTGCTTCCTGCCCATCATAGCTCCAGCTGAAGTTATCAGGACTTTCCTGGAGTCTGTTGTGTGTTGTAAAGCATATTGTACCATGAGGGCTTGCCAGACAACATCACTGTTTCAGCTTGTGTGATGCTTCACACAACCAGTTACAGTCCCACCCAGGGCTGGTGGTGAGGTTGTACCAGTTATTCAATCATCCTCATATTTTACCATCAGTGATGGAGCCCAAGTCATGGAGGAACACAGTTTTGGCACACAAGACACTCAAGCAAAGGCCTTTTCGAAAAGGGACTTGACTAAGGAATTTGTAGTGGATCTGTTTATAGCACTTTAAAACTGATATTCAGAGGTTTCTGCCATATGTAGCCACCATTCCTTCCTCTTTTCTACTTCAAATTGTGCCACATGGCCATTCCTATTCTGCAGAAAATTAGAAGTATTGGATAAATATTTCTAGAAAATACCTAAAAGAGGTGCAGGTTTGCTAAGCCTAGCTGCTTCCTTGTATGAAAACAGGCAGCATGAAGGAAAAAACAGTGGGTAAGTACACTGCAAGACACATTGTTGCAAGTGCAACTTATGCAGAGAAGGAATCTGATGGGAGTCCCAGGCTGCACCTCTTAGTAACTCTATAGTGACTGATGTTGAATCTATAGCACAATCAGATTTCCACTAATGAAATTCCAATTGATTATTTTGATGCTAAGGTGAAATATCCAATTGAGAGACCCATTTTGATAGGGGAGAGACAGTATTTTCTTAGGCACAATATGGAACCTTAAAAATTATCTGAAATGGAAAAATCATTGCAGTCAGTAGTGATTTCAATACATATTCCTCAGAGTTGCCATCTGTAGTGATAAGGGTTCAAATGTCTGGATCTGGGGTTGATTGCGTGATGTTCCAACACCTCGAAGGGGAACTCTCATCTTAATTTCATTCACTTATAGTCAGGAAGGGAAGTGAGAAAATCCAAGAGGCTCAGAAAAAGTCATAAAACATGAGGCTGAGTGAAAGTGGAAGACCCATGAAGACCCATCTTCCCCTGCTTGCTTTCCTTCCTTGAAGAGTTTTTTTCAGACAGCACTTTGACTTTTAATGATTTAGTACTGCCCTGCCTTGTGTGCTAAAGGGGATGCCTGGAAATGAATCATGATAAGGCAGTTTCGACCATGTGAAAGGGTTAAGCTCACTGGGTTGAGAAATAAAAAAGTTTCAGATGAGTAGTTTTTTCAAGAAAGTCGTGGACTGGGATGGTCAGAGCTCAGCACAGATGGACACCCAAGGTTTGATGCAATATAAGAACCTCGCTGGCTGAAATCCCTCTTCCTGTCTCAAAAACAAGGACTGTGCAAAATGATGGGACAAGATTATGGATGCACACATACACTATGGCTGTGACAAGGATTCAGTAAGGGGAGTATGAGTGAATTATGGATGCTCTTTTGATTGGTTTTCAACGATCTTTTAATGGCATTAAGACTGTGTGAAGTTACAATGTATTGATTTTCTTTTGCCCATGCAGTAATTTGCAGCAGTGGAGATTTATTTTCCCCTTTATGTTTTCCATGAAGCTGGCAGGCAGCAAGGCCAATGGCAGCTGGCAGTTGGTCTCCCATTCCTATGGATGCTCTTGTGCTCTGAGGATGTGAATGCCAGGGAAATTGATGCTTAGGGAGAGCAAAGCTGGCATGGGGGATTTCTGTGGCCTCATTTCCGCACTGGCATGCTGGGATGTTTTCTGCTAGGCCAAAGCTACTGCAGTTGCAAACCAGGGAACGCTTGCCCTGCTGACTCTTGGACCAGGGGACCTGTCCTGGCAAGTCTTTCCCTCAAGTGAGCACTGTGAAGGAATTTCACAGTTGGTGTTTTATTTTGTTGGTTGTTCCTTTTTCTTTTAATGAATTTTACCCACTTTGGGAGCAGCAGCACCAGCCCTACAGTTATTTTGACTCTGAACACACAGCTAATATAGGCTCTGGCTTCCACTGCACAGAAAACAGCTTGGGCCAGCAGCTACTTTTCATTAGGTTTACCTGCATCTGGGGAAGGAAGAGTTGCCTGTCAAAACTATGTTTTATTTTTCTGCACAGCTTTGAGATTTCATGGACCTCCCAACCAGTCTTCCACCAGCAGATTTAGGACCGGACACTGGTTTCAGTCTGCCCAACATGACTGTTGTGTGCCTGACCTGGTTTCATGAAGTTCATGCAATGATCTGGATGCCAGTGTGACATTTGTATCAGTTTGACCACCTGCAGATCACAGACCATAACTTCAAGTTAAACTAAGCCATAGCTTTTAAAAATAAAGATCGAACCTGCAACGCTGACTTAAGACCAAGTCTGAGGGTGTTTCATGCTTGACTAGTCTGTTCTGTCTTGTTCCAACCTGTTGTTCTGACTTTTTGGGCTACACTTTTTGTTGGTTTAAGCCACAGCTTAGATTCCTTCAACGATAATCCCCAAGAAACAAGCCCTTAAAAAAGAGTTTGACATGTAGCTGTAAGGAAGAAGGAGGATGTGGATGTACAAAGAGGAAATGTTGCTGAACACAGAAATCACAGTACAAAATTCAGGCTGGATGTTTGAACAACATAGCTGTGACAGCATAGTCTGTGTCTGGGTTAGCAACCCCATAAATCAGCCCCCATGGGGCTTCAGGTTTCTTTTAAAGCCAGGCTGCTCCTGCTGCCTGAATTATCTGGGATATCAGTGCTGTCCTTGCAGTGCCTCATTTGGAATTCATCAAGGGGCTTCCAGATCATGTTCAGTTACACTGGTAGATTTTGTGGGCATCCAAGTAGAAAGTTTTAAGAAAATAATTAAAAGCGAGGTAGATTTGTGTGTGAATTGAGTCCTCCTTAAAGCTTTTGGAGCTTCAGAGGAAAGAGCATGAGGATGCTTGATGGAGCTTATACCAAAGGTTGAGTGGAAGTTGATGTTAGAGACCAGATAAAAATGAGATTAGGTCTTGTCATCCTAAACGAGAAACTAGAAGCCTTGAAGTACTGCAAAAATTTTGCTTTATAAGATAGAGGAGCCAGAAGAAGGATAGAAAGAAAAGGGCAATAAAATTCAACATCAGTGCTTACACTGAAACTGAGATCCCACTTACTTCTATGGTCATACAGCTTCACCCTCCGTGCACTGGGTCTTGCTACACGTACAAGACTCCTGAGTCAAGAGGTCCTCAAGCTTCAAATCTTTCACCCCAGGAAGTGACCCCCACGGTTCTGCTCTTCACCATTCTCAAGGCATGCCCTACTAGACTGGGACATGACATTTTAATGACAGTTTCACACACACTATAGACAGTGTTGCTTTCTGTTCCTGGTTCCTAGATAGCCTGACCATTTATTCAAGTAACAAATCTCTGTTCCTCAGTCACAGAAGCTCATGAGCAGCTGTTTGTCCATTTTGGTCCTAAAGCCTTTTTCACAGGAACTGATTTTCTATTAGCACTTTTCTTCTGGATGTTGCAGCTGAAGATTTATGTGGCTCTACCAGAACACACTCTGCATGTTTTTGTGATGTTTACCAAGTGCTCCTGTTCTTTGTCATTCACAAGAATCCAGATGACCTATGAAAAAGCCAAGATAAAGCCATATTATCTTGACCAACAGATATAATCCTGTTTTCCTCTGGTTTTAGGCTATAACCTCTTTGACTGAACCAGTTTTCTGTTTGATGAGGGCCAGCATAACCTACCGGGAGATGCTTATCAGCGGTCCCTCTGCACTTTCCTGTCAGAGCCTGTTACAGCCCCCTGGCTGCCAGCTCCAGCTCGGCAGAAGCACTTGCTTTTGATTACAGAGATCTCCAGTGTCAGCCAAGGAGGTGGATATCAAACCTGAGCACGTCGGGTGCTGCCAGCAACACTTCATAAATAATAGTAATGGAGTGTAATTGCTCATTAAGCCAAATCATAGCCTGGAGTCCTCCATCTGGCCAAATTCCCTCCAAAACCAGCAGGAGCTTTGCCAGCAGGTGTGCAATAGGACTGGGGTCCCAAGCAGTGGTATCACCTATGAGGTACTGTAGCACCACTATTGGGGGCTGATTCAGATCCCCTTGAAACTGTTGTGTGTCTTTGGATTGATTTAGAAGACTTTAGCCAACCTCCCTTGCTTTACACTGCTCAGCCAGTGTGGCTACATCTGCGCAGCAGTTATCCCAGATGGAATATGGAGGAGGAGAATTCCTGACACTGAGCTGTGGGATTTTAATTTTAGAGAGGCGATGGAAACTCTTTCCTGTTGGGTCTCAAGTGGTGGTTTGTATGGGCGTGATTTGAGGCTTGAAAATGTCTCAGAAGCCTGCAACTGAAAAACCCCAACATGTAATTGATATTGAAAAGTGTTGTGTCCCTGGTGTAAGTGTTATAAAAGCCAAACAAGCTGGTGTGCCTGCCTATCAATCACCTATTGCTATCTGACATTGGCGCAACCCTTTGCAAGTGAAAATAATTTACTGTCTCCCCCCATGAAAATTATTTACCGTCCCCATTTCGGTTTGAACATTTACGGTTGTGGTTCAAAGCTGTGATGAATTGGTTAGCTATAAATTGTCTTTCCTCTCCCCTTCTCCTCCCACCTCTTCTTAATGTAACACTGGGATGAAGGTTAAGGCATAGGGTGTTATCTGAAGCAAGTGCTCCATTCTCAGTACCCCATACATCCTCGCTAATGCTTATAGCTCCCCTGTGGCATTGGGAAGTGTAATCGCTATTGTACTGAGGTAGAACAGGAGCTGGAGAGAGATAAATGGCCTAGTTATCAAAACTTCCTAGCCTCCCACAGCCCTCCTTGGGAATATAGCTATAAATGACATTCAAATGATGCTGATAGATGTTAGCTGAGCAGGCAGCTCAGCTCAGAACGTGTGCGGTCCCGGTGCTGCGCCTGGGCCAGCCCCTTCTTGCTGATAATGTCAGGAGACCTCAGCATCCCGACACTGGCTGCTGACACTGGAGGCATGTACATGAGATACCACTCTGTCTGCTCTCATCTGCTTGTAGACAAGTCCCTGGGCGTTGCAAAGGTTCAAAATCGGATGGTGACTGAGACACATTAATGCTGGAGCTTGCAGAGCTGAAGGAAGCAGTGTTTTTTCTTCTCTGGCACAGAATGTGCTCAGTTTAGACCCTCAGAGAGTGAAATATGGGAGGGAAAACAGCCTTTCTTCCACCCAGCTCTGCAATGACAGAAATGTCATTTTTGAGTGACCTGGGATAGTCTGGTCCAAAGTAGTATGGTCTGTGGTGGGTCCAGAAATCATCTCCAGCAGCTCCCTTTCCATCTGTTGTCCTTCCTGGTGTGTGAAACACGGGAAGGACTGCTCAGATCATAAATCCCTCAGGAATGGAACAGGAGCAGATAGAGTAGGTGGCAAATCTGCTTCTCTTATGAGTCTGGAAGGGCTCTTGGGTGTTTTGGCATCTCTTCAGGAGATACCAGGAAAACTCCCCCATCTGGAGGAGGAGAACCTCCCATGAAAACAACCAGCAATCTGTAAGGCTTTGTATTTTATTTTATTTTATTTTATTTTATTTTATTTTATTTTATTTTATTTTTCATTTTATTTTTCATTTTATTTTTCATTTTATTTTTCATTTTATTTTTCATTTTATTTTATCATTTATTCAGCTTTATTGCATTTTATTTTATTTTTAGACCCTTTCCATCCTCCCAAGGTGTAGCTATGCGAACGCTCAACCCTGAAGGCAGGTTTTTACTCAAGAGCAGCGCTCAGAGGTGATGTTTCCAGTGCGTTGTGGCAGAAAACCGAGGGCACCAAAAGTGTAGGGCACACAAAATCTTGTCTCTTCCCTTCCTCCTTACAGCCGAGAAACTGAAAGGAAAAGGGTCCAGGGCTGTTGATCACATCCCATCAGGTTTTAGGTCCGAAGACTGAACCGGGGTGCGGGTTCAAATGGCAAAGCGGAGTGGGGAGTTCTTGGGTCCCACGGGTCGGGGCGGACCCTCGGGTCTGCAGCGGGGCTCGGGACCGGCGCCGCTCCCTGCAGGAGCCACCCGGGAGGGGACAGAAGCCGCGTCTCCCGCGGGAGACCCGCGCAAAAGGGCGCTCCCCGGCGGGGCTGGGGCTGCCCGGCCGTGCTGCCCCCAGCCCCGGTCCGCGGGCGGAGGCTCCGGCTCGGCTCGGAGCGATCCGCAGCGGCAGCCAGCGCCTCCAGCCGCCCACCCGCCGCCTCTCCCGGCATCCTTCATCCCCATCCTCCGCTCCTTCCTGCTTCGGCGGTGGAAGCAGCCCCCCGCCGGGGGCCGGGGATGCCCTCCCCTCCTCTCCCTCCCTCCAGCCGCAACGGGGGAGGGGGGCTGTGATGCTGCAGGGGGATCCCCGGGAGTCGAGCGGGGTCTCCCCTTCCGCCGGCTGCCGGGATCTCCCCGCTCGGCGCCGGCGGCCCCAGCGGCGGCTGCTGGGGGGTGGCAGCCGGGGG
>VZRS01002631.1:30428-146715 GCA_013398055.1 Ifrita kowaldi | reverse complement strand
CCCGAGCAGGGCTCGCTGGCCCTCGGCACCGGCGGCGACCGCGACGGGACGCTGCTGCTGGAGGGCGGCGGGAAGGAGGAGGGCGGCAAGCGGAGCCCGCCGGGACTGGGGCTGCTGGCGAAGACCCCCCTGAGCCGCCCGGTGAAGCGGAACCACGCCAGGTACCGCCGCATCCAAACTTTGATCTACGACGCCCTGGAACGACCCCGCGGCTGGGCGCTGCTCTATCACGCCTTCGTGTGAGTACGCGGAGCGCGGAGCGGGGCTCCCGAGGGCGCGTCCGGGGCTGCCCCGGGGGGCTGCGCCCGGGGCCACCGTTTTGCTTTATCATTCTCGGCGTAAGGCTCTCGGGGGCTCGCTCCGGCGCCGGCTGTGTGTGGAGCAAGGGTCTGATACGGGGTGTGCTGCTGAGCGGCTTTATTTCTCTTATGTCGTCGGGTTTTCCAAAAGGAGCAGCTGCTTTTAACTCTGTATTTCTGTCTTGCCCGTACCTCCACGTTGCCTTGGAGTGGCATTCCCGAGCCTGTGTGTCTGAGGCACTGGAAAAGGGATGCCAGAAAGACCAAGCTCTGAGGGTTTTAAGGCTCGAAGTGCTTCAGGGGAACGCGGCCAGTTCAGCTCAGCCTGGAGCGTGAGGTTTAACTCGCTATTATAGACCGCGAGTGAACCGATTCCTTCCGTAGTTGAAAGTGTCAAATGAAAACCATCGGGTTTCGGTCCGATAAGCATCACCCCGCAGTGCATGAAACCCGAGCACTGCAGCGCTGTCAACCAGAAAGTTACACTGACCACAAGTGAACTGAGAGGAAATAAACTCGTTTTATGGCCCAAAGGTGACAAGCCAAGAGAATGACAACTGGGTTGCATTCGTAAAAATTCTCTTGCCTTTAAGTTTTCATGAGGAATATCGAAAAGATCATTCTGCAAACAGCACAGAATGGAGCTGACAGAGTCTTATTAAAATAAATGTGTGTTTTAGTGTTGTGAATGTGTTTGAAAACCCAGGGGTTTATCAAACGGTGGTACTGTTTTTCTTTGGCACTATAAGGTGTGCAGAGCTCTATGTGACAGAGGATTTAAGCAGTGATTTCTGAAATTGGTTTATTTACCAAAGACAAACAAAGCTCTCTAGGCTGCATGGGTTGTGAGCCTGAGTCTGGATCTCAGGAAGTCCTGATCATTGGCATAGTCCTTGCACCTGCAAGTAAAGAACTTGAATGTAGGGCTGTGATTTTACCTTCAGGCACATTTTTATTGATGTTCACAGTGATTTAGCCCTGAGCAAGAATTAAAAGGCAATGTTCACTACTAGAGTGCTGCTTGTGTACCACTCATTCATTGCTGCTCCCCTCTTTTCAGTGTTTATGCATAGAATAAAGTACACTTTGGGACACAGGTCTTGCTTTCCAGATTAATTTTTGTGAAAATGTGGAAACTCGATGCCATGACACTTTTTCTGTTCTTTCACCTCTTTTTGCCACAGGAAGATTTGTGCTAGCAGGCAGGGAGTGACAGCACTTGAAGTGTGTTGTGCTGGGAAGGCTCTTTGGTCTGGAGCTTGCTGTCCAGTTGCGCTCAGTATTGCATAATGCTGCTTCTGGCTGGGGAGAGTCACGTCTGGACAGAGGGACACCCCTTCCATCCTGCCTTGGCCAGCCCACACACATCAGGGAGGCTTTAGCACACAGCAGAGCACTGCGAGCAGTTTGCACCCCTCTGTGGCACTGGGTCAAATCTGTGCCCAGGCTCGTGCCTGGATATGAGCAATAGGACTGTGGATGTGTCTGGAGAGGCTCAGGTGACCTGAGAGATTCACAATCATTTGCAGTGGTATAAGAATTTCCAAGTTAGAGCATTCATTTTAGATAGTTCTCTAGATGTGTGGTTGACCTTAAGATACTTATGCAATATGGATCACAGAATGGAAAAAAATAATGATGTTTGTTAAGGTTTGATCCTTCTTAGGAGTGGACCTGACACTGTGTGGTCAACGTCTCTTTGATGACTACTCAGTCCTGCAAAACTGAAATGTCAGCCTGGCTCATGAAAGTCAGTAACAGTCTTGTGAAAACCATCAATGCCAAATTCAATGTTGATGAAAAGGAAACAAAACACTTCTAGAAGTCCTTATCCTTAAAGGAAGTAAAATGCCCAAGTCTGTCAGCCCAGCACAGGCATTCCATCCCTTCCCAGGACATCCAGGGGATCTTGCAGTCCAAGCTGGCCCCACTGTGTTTCTGTTCGGTCTCAGCTCCCTCTGAACTCAGTTGAAGCTGTGGGGTCTTACCTCACTGTAGGATCCAACCCTACAAAAGGAATTTGCTGAGTGATGGAAGAGTGTGCTGAGGTCTTGCTGACAGGCTTCAGAGCTTGTTCCTGCTGCTGGAGAAGGAAGATCTGATTGAGAGCAGGAGCTGTGGGGAAGCAGCATCTAAGTTGATACCCCAAGTCTTTATTCTTGCTTTCAAAGGAATTGTCTTTTAACCTTTTTTCCTTCTTTAAAGGAGTCTCTCTAATTTGGAGGTGCTGCTGTGGCGCTGTGTAGTTCCACCCCAGCATCTCCTCGTGCTTCTTTTCACGCTAGAACAGGTTACACTTTTCCTTGGGAAGAGGAGAGATTGCCAGTCTTCCCATAAAAGCCACAAATTTGATCCTGTTTTAATTGTCAAGGAAAGTCCCATTTATCTTATCTTAATGGCATGTTACACTTTGTGTCATCTTCTGAGTAACTTTGCAGTAAGTGCCATGCACCCTAAATTAACCAGTAAGATTTTTTCTCTCATATACAAATAACCAGAGGATAAACAGCTGAGGGCCAAAAGAGATTGCAGCATGGCTGGATGTGATAAATTCCTTATAGATCCAAACATTCAGAGGTGTTTAATGAAGAGATGATGCAAAGCTCTCCGATATTGTGTATATCCCAGGGTTTGGGAGGCAGGAAGCTGCTGATGGAAGAGGGTTGCAACTTTTCAAGACATGCTGAGGGTGTTGTGTGAGGGGCAGGAAGGGGCTTTGACAAGACCTTTGCAAAAGCTTTGGATACCACAACTTTGGAAAGGGTGGTGCAGATGGGATCTTGTTAAATCCTACAGCGATGCACATATGGCTGCAAAGGGGTCGTGATCCTGTGTGTGTCTCACTGCTGTAATGCGCACATAAATACGGCTCGAGCGCTGCCTCTCGTAAACGCTCACTTTAGCTGGAGTTGGGTGTTCTGAAATGATTCAGTCTATTAAAGTAATTCAAGGAGAACTCGTAAATGGGATCAGGCCCTGCCAAACCCTAGGGACAGAGATGCAGAGGTGAAAGGGTAATTCCTTTAATTCTTGATGGCAATTTTAGCATTCAGCTTTCACTGGCAGTGATTAACAGAAAGTGGTGTGAGATACTTTCTTTGTGAATCTTCCTTCTTCTTTGTTCTGCACAAGTGAGTTTGTCCAAGCCTATCCTTGGGGATTTGGTCCCTAATGAAGCTGACTCTCTTTCCTTCACCATCTGAAAGTATTTATTCTCTGGTATCTCTACTAGACAAAAGATTTATCTATGGCCCATTATATCCCCCTCTGCTGGGTCACCAGGGTTCGTGGACTTCTTGGCAATAAGGCAATGTCTTAGTGACATAGTCGGTGAGAGAAATTTATTTTTCCCATGAAAAATTTCACCTCTGTAAAGATAAACTCTAGCTGAACACTTTCAGAATAAAATAAAATAAAACAAAACAAAACAAAACAAAACAAATCTGATTTAACTTTTGAGATATTTCATTTGGAAATATCTCTTGGTGGTTGCAGGTCAGGCTACAGTCTATCCCTGTTCTTTTCTGAGCACATGTCGCTGTAGGTACAGCTGATGTTCCCATGATGTTCTATATTTCCCTTTGTGTTAGGCAGTGCAGTATATTGTAGGAAATCCCTGCAGTTGTGCCTCGTGGGATGTGTGTTGTGGCCAGGGAGACAGTCTCGAGACCTGTCCACCTCCACAAACCATCCAAAAGCTTTATTTATGCACAGAAGCATTAATGAGGAGAATGAAAAATTGAAACAAGTAAGATTTTTATTTTTCCAGTGTATGTTTAGTTGCAAACACAAAATATTTGGTGGATAAAGGACAGAGTCCAGAAAGGTAACATAATACAGATCGTTTGGAATTTCAATTTGTGGAAAATTTTCAACCTGACTTAAAGAAAAGAGAGGATGAAGGAGAGGTAACTAGGAGATATTCTCATTTTCATACCATCTGCTGAGACAACTGCAGCATTTATTCTCACGGAAAAATAAGACTAGGAAAAGGTTTTAGATTAGATATCTCTTTTTGGAGAAGTGTGCAATATCACCTGCCCTCTGCTGGTGTAGTCACTCCGATGTACCTGCTGCTGAGAGGGGGAAGCCATGGGGAGCCCTTCTTCATTTGCCATTCAATCTTCTTTCAGTACTGCTTAATACCTGGAATAAAAAGAGGAGGCAGAGTCATGCGATCCATCAAATCAGCAGCATTTCTGGGAAGCACCGGCAAGCACCTCTTGCATGACTGATTGTAGGTGGGTTGTTTGCAGAAAAGAGTGTCATGGGATTTGGGGAACAGGTTGAAGGTTTGGAGACTTTCCATTATTTTCCTCTTTGCCCTTCAGGAGAAGCTCCATAAGATGTGGTCACCCCTCAGCCCCTGTGAGCCATCTGGAGGGAGATGGGAGAAAGTTTGGGGTAAAAAGAAGGACAAATATGAATCCTCTCTTGTTTGGCATGGACTTGTATCTAAGTGAGTCCCTAGAGCAGCAGAGCGAGCCTGGTCCATTAGCGAGTGCCCTTTGCTTATGTGTGTGCCAATATGAGTTCTGCTTTAATTATTTATGCTAATTCATCATAATGCGTGGATAAATATTCTGCAGTATACTTTGTAAAAAATAATGAAGTCTTAGTCATTGGAGACCTTACCACACACCTCTGCTCTTGCAGCTCCGTTGGGGCTTGCGGAGCCGCCCTGGGATTGCATGTGGTTTGGGGGGATGTGACTGTAGCTCAGCTGCTGGGATCAGCTGGCGTGACAGAAGAAAGCTGGGATTTGCTGGGGGGAATGAGAAGGGGCAGCACAGCCTGGGAAAGCCACTGCCTGGGTAACGAGTGGCTTGTGATCCCCAGCTGTCGCTCTGGAGTCCCTTCAGCAGCTCACAGGTGCCCAGTGCTTGCTTAAGCATCCAAACAGCCTCTGAAATTATGGACCAGGTCCTTTGGTGGGAAGAGGTGTTCCTGTTATATATAGGGACCTATAGCCTCAAATCTCCATGCTTGGGCTTGGGCGCTGAGAGCAAGACCCACTCCACAGTGGGTACCCCAGATTGGGTTGGTTTGCCCTGCATCCCATGTTGCCATGACTACGCTGCCTACTTACCAAGTTTTGGTGCTGCGCATGCCTGCAATGGCTTCTGGGAGCTGCAGGCACACGGCTGCATGGTGCACAGGGTGTGCCTCAGTGTCCCCCAACCTCCTGAGACCGCAGGTCCCTGCGCACCCTTCTGCAAGTTCAGTCCCCAGCTCAGGTCAGCCTCACCTGGATGGGCATCGGGATCCACGGTGGCTGGCGATGCCCCAGGGAGAGCACGGCATGAGGGTGGGCAGCAGCACTGCCAGTGCCAGCAAACTCTCAGCAGCTGGTCTTTCAGTGCTGCCAGCTCAGCCGAGGAACAGCCCCTCAAATAGAAGCCACAGTCCCTGGTGTAAGGTCTATAAAACTGAACAGTCCCAAATTTAATCAGTTTGATGAGCAGTGATATAGCAAAGCCACCATGGCAGCCAGCAGCAAATCAGGTTTTTCTTCTCTTTTGAGAGACTTGGTGAGAGGAGCAGCAGCATCTCAGTGCCACCCCAGCAGTTCTGGAGACACTGTCAGTGGTAAAGCCCAGGACTAGATTTACCTCAGTATCTCCAGCCTGGACTCTGGTCAGAGGTGTCACTCTTCATAAAAGCCATCTCAGCCTCTTCACACGCAGCAAACAGTGGATCATGATGGGCACAGCAGGGTCTGGGCACTTCTGGAACAGCTGCTGGGTGAAGAGGATACCTAAGCTTTACTTCTTGTTTTAATCTGAGAGGGAGATTAGGGAAATGATACAAAAATGAGCAGGGAGAGACTTTCTACACCTGTTTTGCTCATTTTGCTGTAAGATGTAGGAACACTCAAAATAAATTTAATGGAAAAAAATAGTAACTAAAGACTATGTGTCTTAAAAACTGGATTAAACCAGTAATACATACATATAACACCAACCATAAATCATTATGTGCTTGAGTGTGTGCAGGTGAAAATGAAGGTGCCCCATCTGTTCCTACTTCTCCCAAAGATCACCCCAGAATCTACTCACCCAGCATATTTCTGTATTTTTTTGGTGCTTCCTCTCTTCAAATATCACTCAATTGAATCATTTTTATTTCTAGGTTACCCAACATACAAACCTGTGCATGTATGTAGAACATAATTCTGTATCCCTTGACTGTCAAAAAGTCCTTTGTGGCATTGAGATGCATGTGGAAGGTCAAACAATGGCATGCATATTCAAGGACAAGGTCTGAATTTGAGGAATTTGATTTAATAGCTGGAAGAAACTTTCTGATCAAAATTGATCAAGTAAGAATCAAGATAATTTATATGTTGTTTACAAACATAAAAGGCTGGTGACCTTAGACATAGCCAGGTGGCTGGGTACTACCATGATCAGCCTTGCATAGTATAAATAAATGATAATGTTTATTCTTGTATTTAATAACATTATATTCCCTTTTTGTATTTAAGAATGCCATACTCTCTTGTGCATGGAACTTTACAGAAGGAATGGACCCCTGCATCTGCTATTGCTTCTGGCAGATACTGTATTAAATGGGATAACTTAAATATTAATAGCTTTGCAGGGAATATGGTCCACAAGAGCTGTTAAGTGTATGCTGCCTTCTGTCTTAGAATGGTAGCTGGGAAACTTAGCATTTCCTGTGGAGAGAGGGACACGCCCCAGGATATTTAGGTTTTGGTAACCTACTTGGAAAAAGGCAATTTGGGAGAACTTAAGTGAACAAATTGCATAAAAGTGTATTTAACTTGGAGCAAGTGAAAGGTCCCACTGAAGTCAGGAGGAACCTACCCAAGGTGACACTGAGGTAATCCAAAGCAGAAGAGTGGGACTGGGATTTGGTGGAAAGCAGCACGAGGTATCATAATCTTCCTCTGCACAACCAACTCCTTGTTCTACTCAGGCCTGGTGGGCTCCTTCTAAGCTCAAGTTCTCCACAGGATCCACCACACATCCTCAGGCTTTCCACAGCTTAACAACCACCTCTGACTGTAGTCACCAGGATAGCACCTTAGTGGGGCAAACCTTGCTGAAATGAAGGTTTAATATCTCTAACTCTGCTAAATCTCAGTCTGGAGAGATGCTGACATCCTGACATAAGAAGCATCTGGTGTCTCTTGAGATGGCATTTGCTCTCACTCCCCTCTCCCACATGATTAATCTTGCCAAAATCTTCCCCACTTTAATTTTTCTCAGTTGCTGGTACATGGTGGTGGAGCTTTACAGGTCCGTTGCATGGCAGCTGCAGAGGAGGAATCCTCATCATCTCTCAGTTACTGTTGTCTTTTACTTCCTTTGACTTTACAGACTTTATTTCATTTTATGGATACTTGGATCTCGCTTGTCCCCCTGTTTTCAGAGCTATGGCTGAGAGCTGTATGAATGTGCTTTGCATTCCTTTGGCAACACGTTAGTTTGTGATTGTCATGTTGACTCTCCAGTGGTGTTTTTTTTTTTAATGTCAAATGCTTTTTATATTTACTTTCTTCTATCCTCACTAGTGTTTTGATGACCTGCGAGATTAGTACCTCATAATTGTGCCAATATTCAATGTAGTTCTGTTTCTAGGTCATTAAGGAAACACTTATTAAGGCCAGAACTAACTAACAAACCCCATTCAGCATTTCACTAAATAACAACTTCCCTGCCTCCTGGTTAATACAATATCATTTTTTAGGGCTTTATTTATAGCTCTGAATCCAGTTTTTAATGTCATGTAGTTTCTCCCAGTCATCTGAATTAATACTAAACAAAAGATTTTATAAAATATTGCACCTCTCTCAAAACTGCAAATATTTCCTCCTTTCTATTTGTTCAAACCTGAGTTTCAGGCTGTTTATCTGTTTAGCTCTTCGATGTGCATTTAATTGTTATCTTCCCACCTCACATTTTGTCATGCTTTTGACACGGCGCATATCTCATACAACAAAATAATTAATTGTTGCTGGTGCCATCCACCACTGAAGTAGAGATAAAGCAATGCTGAAAGCTGAGATGTCCCAATCCACCCAGGTCCTAGTTCTCCTACGTTTTATAGGAGCCATTAGATTTGGACTATACCTAACTTCAGGTCAACGACAGAGGTGTTAATCCTAAACCAGAAGACTATAGGACATTCCCCACTGACTGTAAATTCAGAGTGTAAAATTTTCTGCTTTCAGTGGGGATGGAGGAGAAGCAAGTGCAGATGTTGAGGGACTGATAGTGAAATCCCCAAAGCACCCAGTGGGGAGCTGCCCACCAGTTCTCAGCACTGCAGCATCAGCTCTGCTTATCTTTGCTCCCCTCACACCTTTCCGTGCGGGCTCAGAGTGTTTATGAGGAGGGATTACACCCTGAGGAGGGAATGTCAAGAGCAGCTGATTGAAATTGCAGGGGAATTAGTTTAGGAAGGTAATTACACAAACTGGAATTTGCTCTTCTACCTTTGCTAACACTGCTGCTCCTGTGAGATGTGCTGGGAGAATTTCAGTGCACACAGCTGAGGCTCCCTGATCACACCTCAGACACCGTGTGTGCCCTGGCACCACATGCACGGGGCCACGGCCCAGGACCAGCCTTGCTCTGCAGCTATGACAGCAGCTTTGCTCGTGCCCAGAGCACTCATTAACCATGCCTTGGCTCATTGTCAAAGCTGTGCCAGGGATGTTCCCAAGCAGTGACACACGCTGACTGACAGCACAACACTGCTGGGTGGTGGTTTTTTTCTGAGGTGACTGACTGAGCACAGATCAAGTGCTGCCACAGACCTGGGACCACTCCCAGTAGGAGTCTGAATGGGGGTCTGTGCTCAGGAGGCAAGTGAGGTCAGTGATGTGGACACTGGTCATGCCAGCTGGCCTCAGGGACAGAGAGCCGGGACGAGCATCTTTGGGTTACTAGAACAGACATAATTCTTGTATGTGAGATCTTACCACTTTGAGGATATCCTCCTGGGTCTATGCAAATAGCCACTTTTTGGGATGGAATCTTAGAATAACTTGAGTTGGAAGAGAGCTTTAAAGGTCTAGGCCAACCCCACTGCTGTGGGCAGGTACACCTTCAGTTTCAGCAGGTTACTCAGAGCCCCATCCAACACGGCCTTGAACATTTCTGGGGACAGGGCATCCACCTCCTCGCTGGGCAGTCTGTGCTGGTGTTTTGTCACCCTTTTTGTAAAAAAATTCTCCCTTATATTTAATCTAAATTGATGTTCTTCATTTAAAAACATTACCCCTGGGATAAGACATTTTACTTAGACAAAGGCCCAAGAAATCCTATCCCACTGAAATAATACAAGTTTCACCCTAGGTGTGTGTTCAATACACATTTTACATTCTACCTCTTTTCTCCCTCCTGTTCATGGGACTTTGCCATGGCTTTTGCCTTTTCTGTTTCAACACTGCTTGTGCTGATCAAACTCCCATGGAGGTTTCAACACTTCACCCCCACATCTTGGCATACTAACAAAAAAATACATTCTTGTGATACAAATCCGGGAAGAAGAGCCCACTGATCATTCATTACCAAACTTCTTGTGTACAATGTGAAGATATTCCTAGTTGTGTTGCTGCTGATATTTGTCTATTTCTTCTGATTGTGTCTCACTCATTACTGTAGATATTGCTCCATTACCTTGTCAGGTCCTGGGTGCAGAGGTGGGATCTGGCAGAGGCAGGCTCATGACAGTTCCAGCTCTCAGAATAGGGTGCTATCACATAGTACAGTGTCAAATACACTACTCTCTTCAGTGTTAAATTACTTCCACAAACTGCATTTCCTTGCTCTTCCTCAGGGCTTGAGTGTCAGTCTTTCCACGATGGGATCCATCCATCTAGCACATTATCTGAGGTAGCTGTCTGGAATTCTTTTACAGCTGCTGAAGAAAAACAGGAAATGGAACTTTCTGGAGTTCAATTAATCTCACTCTAAAGAAAATTTTAAAATGGGTGAGATTAATCACCTCTTGCAGCACCTGAAACATTTCACTGACTACAAAGGAGACCTCATGGAACTAATTTAAATTTAGGCATTTGCACTGAAAACACTTGAGGAATGGGAAACTTTCTGCCTGACCTGAGGGGCAAAGATCAAAGCCACATTAGGACAGCTAAATGTGAATATGTTCACGTACAGTTCATTGTGTGCAGTACCTATTTAGCTTCTCTTTATAGTCAGTGGAGATTTAGTCAATGCAATCAATAGATTTTAGGGTGGAATTCATCCAACCAGATGTGAGGATCTGCTTTACAGGGAGATGAATCACAGCTGCAGCTCCACGGAGCAACTCTGCCTTGTCCATAGCAGGAGCTGATCTCTGGTAAATGTCTGCAGTAAAAGCCACATTCAGACAGATGAGTTGTACCTCTAAAGGCAACAGGAATATGATTCTTATTATCACATAGGCTTTTATTAATATGAGGCTCAATCCTAATTCTCTTTCCCCAAGAGCTTTATATATGTGACTACTTAGTATCCCAGGCCATGACAAGCCTACAGTCATCCCTGATGTTATGCCAAAGAAAATAACATTTCACTAGCTTTAAGATCTTTCTCTGGTTAGGATTCTTGAGTTTAGCTTTCCATCTTCCTTTTGTTCTCTGTTTTGCCTCGGGCTTTATCTCCCTGAGCCCTCCCATAAATTTGCTTTTGATTTGTGATTGTAATTGCAATTGATCTTGAGGTCACATTCAAACCAGACATAACTACCTGTTGTACTGTGCTTCAAATCTAAGGCTGTGATTGACTCTGTTTTCCCTTTGTCTTTTGTATTTACCCAGGCACAGGAGCTACTGTGCTGGGAGTTTGCCAGCATCAGTCCTGCTTCTTCCTGCTCCTGAATGTCTGTCCATTTGCATTGCTCCTCTTGACTCCATCACTCCAAATTACCTCCCAAAATCAATAAACATGCAAGACTGTTTTCTAGGTGTCTTTTAGGGATCAGAAAACACTTTGAGGGTGGCTTGAACATTGTCCTTTTAAAGCCTGTAACAAGTGTAGAAGGTCAATTTGAATGACCTGGTGTGAATGAGGGTGATCATGAGGGTCATACATGGGCCCAGACAGTTTTTTAAGTGCTACAGTTTTCTGTATAAAAATGGGGACTTTGCAGAGATGTAAGCACCACTCAGTATTTTCAAGGGCATGCTCACTTTCATACACCAACTGAAGCAGGAAACCAGCATAATTGAACCTAATGCTGAAAATCATCGGAAAACTGTACAAAATCCAGATTCATGCAAATGCGCTGACATAAAGAAGTGTATTTGGGTGGTGGTGTATTCCTTTAACAGCTGCTAGTTAGTGTTTTGCTTGTTTTTGCAGAAATACTGAGCCAGCAACCTCTTTTAGTCATGTCAGTGCAAATGTAGAGTAAATCTATTACAGTCAGAAGAACAATTGGATTTGGCTGACGCACCACAAGCTTGTTCTGGACCCAATACAAAATCTTTTTATTTTTATGGATATTCTGCTAGTACCAGAGGCCAGGATCAAGGCCCTGCACCTCTGGTGAGGTACTTGCTGTCACAACACACTTGTTCTCTCAGTAGGGTAAGACAGCTTGAGGAGTGGGGTAAATAGGAGAGATGGAGGTCCCCTGGCAAAATAACAAATGAGCACCAACCCATCCCAGAGCTGCCGGTATTCACACCAGGGGTCATGGCCTGTTTCCTTGTGGTTGGGAGCTGGTTTATACAAATGTGGAGGCTTTCCTTCCCTCCCTGCTCCTCAAAGACCAGAGAGGATTTTTTTCCTCCCTCATAAATCCAGTTAATTGGGTAACAAATCCAGCACAGATAAGCTGGGGAAGTTATGCAAGAGAAGGGCTGTCTTTCTGCACATTTTTTGGTGTTGGTTGTGACTGATATTGGGGCTGTAGAAGGGAGTTGACAACTGCAAACATAATACCTTTTAATTTGTAAGGTTTTAGAGGTCTTCAGTCCAGTTCACGGAGCAAGGTTAACTTCAAACTCAAATCAGGTTTCTTGGGGCTGTATCCAGTTGAGTTTTGTGCATCTCCAAGATTTGAACCCCATTATATTGTGGGGAGCAATACGTTTGGTTGCTCTTCACAGAATATGTTGCTTAATGTGTTACACATAATGTACATACTTCTAGACCCAGAGTCATGGAGAATTTTCTTCCTTCCCACTCCACTCAATCCTAAATGTGCATGGACAGAAGGGAGGTGTAGCATCTAGACAGAGATGCTGGGCAGGTCAGCCCAGTGTAGAGGAAACAATGTTCGTATTTAGCTACAAAGGAAGTTGTGTGTCTCTAGGCTAACTCAAACCAGTGCTGTCTGTGTTTGGAGTACTGGCTCTGGGAAATGCTAGGTATAGTTTTCATTAATCAGTAGAGTTCATTGAAGATAGGAAACCTTTCCCAATGACTTTTCTTTTTTTTTTTTAACAGATGTTGTAATTTGCTATTTCCACCAATTTTTCATCATTCAGAAGAATCATTCAGTCTCAACTCTACAACTTCTTCTCACTTTCCCAACTCTTTCTCCCTGTCCCTCACTCAATCCCATCCTCTCTCTTTCCCTTGGTGGCATCCATCATCTCATTACTGAAGAACAGTACTAATCATTGGATCGTCCAGCTCTGCTTCGTGAGTGATCCCTCAACTTTTCCTACTTGATGTGACTGGGACAGCAGAGATCAGTCTGACTTAAAATCCCTTGATCTAAGTTCTGGTAGCAGGTTGATGGAGATGGCATGACAAGTTGTCTCTTACTCATACACTGTATGAGTATTTACCTTTTGGTCTTTTTTTACCCTTTTTTTTTAACTTACTGGATTTTGACATTGAGTTCACCTATGCTGGGATTAAAACTGTGCCTCTAATTCCCTCAGAGCAAGGACTCATCAAGAATTACTTTATCCATATGGAACAAGAATTATCTCTGAATCACCTTGTGCTCCAACGTCACTAGTGGTATTTTTTTTGGTTGCACATCTCCCTGGTGCCAGGGAATATGGCATCCAGGGGTAAGGTCCTTCCACTGGGCAACCTGTGACTCTTGGGCAAGGCTTTTTGAGTCCCTATGCAAACAAATCCTTGTAGGAGAAGCTCGTAGATCTGTTGAGATTCAGGCCCACACACTTGTGAGTCACAGTTCCTGATCACTCTTTGCCCAGGGGTGGTGATGGTATTGGAAAACAGTGATTTATTGATGACCTGGGGAGGTAACAGCTTCCTTGTGGTGACTCAGCTGTTCTCTCAAGAAAGAGGGAATAAGAAGTGGAGGTGGACACCCATTTCTCTTCCCAGAAAGGACACAAATGGAACTAACACCTGTCCCTGGTCTCAGTGGAAGGAGGAAGTGGTTTAGGAGCACAGCATAGTCCATGACCTGCATGTTACTTCATGCACAGCCTGAATCACATCTGTAGCTGTTGCTCCCAGAGTCAAGATGATAATACCATGTCCTGGTTTGCAGCTCCATTTGCTGCCAGTGCTGATAACCAAGAAATTAGAAATGGGAGCTCTTGGTGTGACAATAACTGGACAACAACTTTCTGTATCAGTTGAGCACATAGCCAGGGCTGAATTCCTGAGTCACCACATTCTCCAGCAAATGGGATGAGACAGAACATTGCTCCCAGAGACCAAAGAAGGACATAATCACCTCCAAAGCAACACTTTGTTGGACACCGTAGGGAAAATCTGCTGTTATAGCGTAATACCTTATAGTTTTCTGGAAACAGTAACTCTAAAGAAAACACCATTAGGATGAGTGAAGAAAAGAGATTTCGAGCAGATGGAAATCTGTCTTCTTTGGCAATGCTTATTTTCACTTACTCTACCACAAGTTAATTTCCCAGCAACTTAAAGTAGATAACGTGTTTATTAGCATTAATCTGAGATCTCCGTCAGTGTTTGTTCCAGGCTATGAAGATGGAGTTTCTGTTTTACTAGAGGGCCTTCTAATTGCAAAAATGATGATATAGCACGATTGGAAGATGATGCAAGATAAATTCAGGCTGTACATAAGGTCTAATAGCAGATCAGGTATCTGCTGGAAGAATTAACACAAGAAATTATCAATTTTCCGCTTGTCATTTTTAAACCAAACTTGGAGAATTTTCTAGAAGACAGCTGTAGGCTGTAGCTTAGCTGCATAATATGGGCTAAATCAATAATTTTGTATAGTCTTGGCCATTGATTAAGCAGGACTTCAAGTTATAGCCAGGAATATGTTGGGTTTGGGAGTTGTGGTTTTCTTGGTTTTTGTTTTTTAATTTAGCAACAGATAAGCAAATGAGCAATGAAATAACTCAGGAAAAGGAGATTTACTCGCATCTTAACTGTATTGTTAACATCATAATGTAACACAACAGAAGTAGTAGCAGTTACAGTAATTGTGCTGGAATGCTTAAGACTGAATGTAGATGTCTTCTCTGCGTCTAAATGTGTAATTTCAATCTCCTCAGATGCTGGTATAAACCACTGCTACAGGACCATTGCTGATCTTGAGCTCATCCTGAAGTAAATGAGACAGTGATTTATCACACCCCGATTACCAGCGATTGTGCCAAATAAAGAGATATCCCTTGACTGTAACACGAGCTAAGCAATATATGGCTTAGATGTAGAAATACACATTACAAACACTGAGGTGAATTTTATTCTAATCACATTGTTGAAGGCCTTGTGGGGATAATAACTTTGTGAAGTACTCTGGGCATGAGGATAGAACAGAGCCATCATTTTTGGCCTTGAGATGACTATGCCAAATGCTAAAATCTCATGCAGTCTAAAGTCTGAAATACCCATCTCAAAGCATGTAAATGCATGAATCAAGATCACCAAATTTCTGCAGTGCTGAGTTCTGATTCAGTCTTGTACCTAAATCTTCTTGAGATGCCTTTTAGGCTCACCTTGTGGTGACCTCTGCTGATGTCCCCTGGGCTCCAATGCATTCAGAGCGCTAATCTCATTTAACAGGTTTGCAGGACTGGGCTCAGAAATTGTTGCTGGTCTTTGTGGTCAATGTAGTCCCTACACTGATGGCCAAATAATGATTGCCAGAATGTGGTGTTTTGGTTTTGTTTTTTTTCTTATTGGAAATGTCTCCAAGTCAATGTTATCCTATTCAGAACACAAACACCTAGCTGTATCTCTTCAATTATTTAAAAAAGCAATTGCAATATGGCCATTTCTTCAGCTGTCAGCTCTGTTGAAGAGTGGGATGTAATTTTTGGGTGTCCATGCAGTCTCTTTGCCACTGATCCTGTAAGGAGAACAGATGGACCTGTCTGATGTGTGCCTTGTCCAGAGGGAAAAAAGAATGATTTTCAACCCACTTGGTTTAAAAAAAAAAAAAAAAAAAAGAGAGAAGGGAGAGAAAAATAAGCAATAAAGCCCATATTTTTTAGAGTGAGGTAAGACAGCAACAGCTCAGGGAAGAAGCCAGCAGCTTTGAAAGCAGTTTCAGTGGTGATGACAAAACAGCAGCTGAGCTGGAGAAGGAGGAAAGGGAGATGTTGGAAACAGAGTTGCAAAAAGGAGAGGAAAGAGGAACAACCTCATGGTGAGACATAAAAGAGAAGGAGGAGGGGAATTAAGATTACTCTTGTAGGTGAATGTTTTAGAAGTGCTTAGTGACGGTGCTGCTTGTATAGAGAAAACGACTTAATTGCCCTCCTGGTGCTTTGGTGGCTGTTTCAGGCAAGGTGCCTATTTTCCTCTAGTTGCAAAGTGTCTGCAGTGCGAAACCTGATGTTGTTGGTGGTCTGCAGGGAGACCCAGTGTGCTCTGGGTGGGCTGAGAACAGACCAAGACTTCAGTAGTGAGGAGTCTTGCCCAGAGAGTGGTGGAAAGCAGCTGTTTGTTGCTTGAACTATTCCTGCGCTGCACAGAGCCAGGGGACTGTGATTTCTGAGGTGTATCCATTGTCTTTGTACATGCCATGGTTGTCATCTCTTGGCAGCATGGAGCTGTGAGTTACATCCTGACACCTAAAGAGCAGGAGATTGAAGCTTCTTTTGTTATTCCAGTGCAGAGCAGAGCCCTCAGAGCTGAAATCCTAGGATAGTGTGCTTTCTGGCAATTTGGGGCTGCCCTGGAACAGTGAACCTCCCTCTCTCCCCTACATGCTCATAGATCAGCTGCAAAACCTGAAGAAAATCTAAAGAATAAAGAGAGAAGCCAAAGAAGCAGCATTTTCCAGGCATGTTAAATGTAAGAGAAAAGAGGAATAGCTTAGAATCAGAGTCATTAAGGTTGTAAAAGACCTTCCAGATCATCAAGTCCAGCCTTTGACTGAATACCACCCTGCCCAATAAACCATATCACGAAGTGCCATGTCTATGTGGTTTTTGAACATTGTCAGGGATACTGACTCCACTACTTCATTCTGAAACCTAAACTTCCTTCTCAAACCTGACAGTTCACAGGACTGGGAGAAGCACAAAATGAGGCGATGGTTTTAGCTGTTCTCTCTGTTCTCATGACCTGACAGCACTTCTCTTCAATGTTTCAATTTCTTTACTTCTGTATCTCATAAAATGCCGTACCCTGCAACACCGTATCAAGGTGCATGACCTTTTGTAATTCTCTGTTATTGGTTTTGTATAATTTACAGGATGTTCCCTGCAAGTTGGTGGTTTTTTTGGTTTTTTGGGTTTTTTTTTAAGGTGAGGCAGAGGAAAGTCACTGGCCTTTCTCTGAGTCAACAAATCCAGCATAAAATCAGAGTTTTAGTTGGAGATAAATCTTCATGTCACGGCACCCTTTTAAAGCCCCCTAATCATTTTTAGTGGTGATAAGGTCATTATTAGCAGTGTGCAGTCATGTGATAAGCTAAAATGAATAGGAGGTGAGTGTGATGGCAAAGGTTATGTCTGACATACCTATGAATGTGTGCATGAAATAGTGTAGTACCACACAGTCACTGCAGCCCCTATCCCTGTTTTGATGCAGCAAATGCTTTTTTACTAACCCAGAAATTATTTGTAGTGTATTTATATATACTATGGAAGCATCTTCAGGGACAAGCAGAGATGAAAGCCCTTTGGACTGTGCATCCTTGTACTCCCAGGGTATCCTAGACTTCCTCCAGCACTTCTAGGTCCCACCACAGCATTTCCATAAAACCTCCAGCCTTCTTTTGAGAAGCTGATGAGGCATGGACACACCTCCCCTCCTCAGAGAGATGCATCCTGCCCAGCCATCCCTTGGGCTCTGCACTGCCCAGACAGAACAAAGAAGATCCTTGCCCCAAGCTGGGGCCAAATTCATACATAACAAGACACAGAAAAATCCATGATTTCCAGCTGGGGAAAGTATAATTTAACAAGGAAGCAGTTGTGCTTACTGTAACAATCAGTAGTTTCAGTGCTCCAGTATTATTATTAGTGTTTTGCATGTATGGCACAGAGACAAATCTCCTGCAAGGGAAGATGGGAAGGAGCATAGTGCTGGATTTTCTGGTTCCCACAGACTGCTCCTTCCTTGCTCAAGGGGCAGAGAGTGAAAAGGAGAGCGTGACAAAAGTGGGCCAGTAAATAGGAGAAGGTGGTATCACTGGTGGAAAAGACAGTGGTGCCACTCCAGAACCACCAATGGTTCAATATCGATTAATGTTCTTTGATTACTGGGGATTAAGCCCTTCATGGTTGTTTTGGGAAGACATTGGGAATTAAAGGTCAGGTTCAACTTGAGAGACTGTCCCCTCTAACTTTAAATGATGTTCAAAAGCCATCTTCAAGGCTGACATATTAACTGACAGTGTCTTCACTTATGTTACAGATTAAATGATATTCTTAGGGCACCTCTGCTTTGTCACTGTTCCTGAGAGGCTGAACTCCAAGCCCAGGTAGGGCTCAGTGGGACTGCAAGTTGTGGACACACAAACCATTGTTAACTGTGCTATTTTCACTCCCAAGGACAGAAGACAAAGCAACTAAAGGCTGTCATGTTTCAGGGCTAACTCAGCTTCTTTTATATCAACTCAGCTCACCAGGGATGAAGGAGCTGCTGACTTTGGGACCTGGGCACTGTTCTGCTCATATTGCTGAAGAGAGTGGAGTAAAAATTTGATGGCATTAATTCAAGAGCAAACATTGTTCTATGGCTGGTGTCTCACACGTGGTCAGTCCACCAGCTATACTTCTATACAGCTGGCTGCTCATACACAGCCTGTGATGGGGTGGGATATCTGTGTCCAATACTCCTCTTTGCTGCGGCTGGTTGGGTTTTTGTTTCTGGAGGTCCCATCCATTTTATTCTCAAACCATGTTTTTCAGCCACATCTCACTCAGCTTCTTATGCAAGCTCCTGGTAGATCAGATGGATTTGTTTGATTCACTTCACCTGAACTCTGTGGTTCCTTCTCATCTTCCCTGTTCTGCTGACACTGGGGGACTGGAGAGCTTAAAAATGCAGCCATGCAGCCTATGTGCATCCTCTGCCCCCATCTGTGGTCTGTCTCATCTCTGCCTTCCTGCAGTGGCAGGCAGATGGAAATGCAGAGGATTTAGGGAGGCAATCAAAAATAGAGAATCATGTAACACTGAGGTTTTCTTCCTTTTCTGGGCCACCATGAGCTGTTGAGCAATAGCATTTCATGGCAGTTACTGCTGGATTTTGGAGATAGATGGGTTAAATCTGGTGCACAAACCTCGAGGTGGGTTGTGATCCTTCAGCTGGCAAGTGCTCATGTATGTTGTTTTTGTTTTTGATTTATGCAGACAGGCTGAGGTTGGCTTTGTTTCTGGCAACTCTGGAAAGCAAAACCTGTTCTCGTGTCTCTGGACCCCATATGTGGTGCTGCTGCAAGCAGGGAATGAGGGCAGAATTGGCACAGGTGCTGGATGCTGCTGGCCTGTCCAGCTCTCCCAGTCTGCATCGTCTCATCAAGTGGCTTTTGTTGCAAGGTGCCTGGTTTAACTGGGGAGGAAAGCGACTGTGAGGAGAGATGGGATGGAAGGGCTGGAAAGGGAAATAAGGTTTTGTCATTCAATGTTCAAAACTTGTTACAGTGAGATGACACTGATAACTGCAGCTTGGAGGGTCAATGGCTGAACTTTGCTAATTTTCCATTTATTAGGGAAGGAGGAGAAAGCAAGGAAGATGGAAGGCCTGTTCATGGGAAGTAGGACTTTAAATAAAATGTTTGTGTGGCAGCAGCAGCAAGAACCTAGTTAGAGTCCGTGATCTCATGAAAAAACAGATAACAAACTGGTCTTTGCTCAAAGACCTTACAATTTTAGTGTAATAGGGGCATTTACAAGTGGATCCAGAAGAAGAGGGATGAAACAAGAAGCATTGGCAATACTCACAGTTTGCCCTCAATATTAACTCTTAATAATGTTGTATATACTACAGGAACAGCTTATTTGAAGAAAAGCTACTAGAAAAGTCAGCGAGGCAGCTTCATGCATCTTTGCCTCTTCCAGCTTATGCCAGAGCAAGCAATAGATTTGGGGTGAGTGCAATGAAGACCTGACACATGATCAATAAGGACTGGCACAGATCTGTGAGAAACTGCTATCCCCGGCAGGAGGCAAGGGAAAGCACAGGAGGAGCCATGACTCAGGGCTACGTTGCTCTGTCAAGATGGTCTTGTAGTGCTCAGGCTGTGCACTCAGCAGTAAAGCTTTCCTGAGGACAATGTGCTGTGATATGAAAAACATGGGGGATGCTCCTGGTGGAGCTCCTCTGTTCCATCTCCGCTCTTCACTCGTGGCAGGAAATACCAGGAGATAGATTCTGGATGAAACTTGCAGGGTCCAAAGAGCTTCCTTCAGCAGCGAACAAACAGGCACTTTCTGCTGGAAGGTGTTTGTTGTGTCTCAGGAAAACAACTATGAGCCCCAGTAGCTCTCTCGATTCAGCTGCAGAAAGATTTTCCAGAAGGATCCTCGTCTCATCTGAAAATACATTGGAGGTTATCCCTGACAGCAGGAACGGAAAGAAAAATGAGTGAGCAGCTCTGAATAGTGGGCTGGAGGCTCTCAGAGAAACAGTGTGATTTCCGTGTAGCATAAACTGAGCTGGAACTTGGCTGAATATTCTGGTGAAGATGAAGTGAACTAAAAGATAAACTGGCTGCAGAGAGGCCTGTAGTACATAAATGCCAAAAATATGTTTCTGGCAAAGCCGTAAGACATTCTGCCTATCTTTATCATTCAGTTTTGTGTCCTTTGGCTCTGTAGCCTGCATTCTCCAGGGACGAGCAGAGGTGGGAAATCAGAATTATAAGTGTGCAACTAATTTTAGAAATGCCTCTGTGGCACACCACTGCTCACTGATTTATTTAAATCTCTGGCTAGAAAATTGCTGGTTGTGGAGGAATGAGCTTATTCTGGAGACAACAATTGAAAAACATTAAAAATGAGACGGATAAAATGTCTTTCAGATTTCCATAATTTCTCATAGTAGTCAGCTGTTAAAAACCCAAACAGCCTCCTTCAAAAAACCCCAAAAGATTTCTAAGGCTCAGACAGTTTTTATGCTACAATTCTGAGTTGGAGAACTGAAGAGGTACCAGAAGAAGCTGCTCATTGTGTCTACATAGGGCTTTAACTTGGAAGTGTAACCACTTTAAATGTCACCATTGATTTCACAAATGACTCTATTGATGTTGAACAATGTGGCTGGATAACACACATATTATAAACAAGAAAAGTCCGGGTTTTTTTTCTCCATTTTGGTATTTTAAGTCAATGTCATTAAAGCAGCCATTATCTTCCACTACTCTAAACGTACTGCAGGTAGAAGTTTCCAGGATTTTTGTACAATGCTGATATCTCTCAAAGGACAGTAACTATCAAACTTACCTCCAGGTGTGTAATGCACTTGTACAGGCACTGTCACTGATAGAAAGAGGGACACTCCTGTAAACTCACAGACCTGAAAGGCACAGACTCAGCCCTTCACAGATCAAATGGAGAACTGTTCCCAAGTTGTAGCAGTTCATATTTCTTCATTACAGTCATCTTCCAGATGCCTCTCTGGCTGTGCAGGGGAGGGAGATGCAATGGCTGAGCCAAAGCAGGGACCTGGTCCCTGTCAGAGGTGCCAGATCCTTGGAGTGTCACTGTGGCTCCTGTGCCTGCAGCCCTGGGCCTTCACTGGACTCAGGAAAGAGCTTCCTTTTGAGCCTCTGCTGTGTGACAGGACAGTGAATTTAATGGCATTGTTGCCATGGCAGGAGGAGCTGGATAGGTGGTTATGGGAGTGGTTAGGGTTTGCTACCTCTTTCCACCTTAGGTAATCCAAGTCTCCAGTGCAAAGAATATTCTACACAGAATTTTTATTTTCTGCTTAAAGTTGCCAGTGCTTTTTCGAATAGAACATTTTTGATAAATTGATTTTTTTCTGGATACAATGGGTTTTTGGACATTAAGGTTTTGTTTGGGAGGGAGCTTTCCTTGTTGTTTTAGACAGCACAAATACTTTGATATATGAGCACCTAAATTCATTGTAAGGTAGTATATTGTTAGCAAAAGAGATTGATATTCCAGATTTTCTGGACTACCTGGGGAACCGTAGTGAGTAAAAAATGTGGCTCCAGAGAAGGAGAGGAGAGCCTGTAACAGAGCATACATCTTTCTCTGTTGTGAGCTGAGTGATAACCAAGGCAGGTAGATGCTGGAGACAATCAAGTGTAAGTGATCTGTTGGCATTTTAATAAAACCTTTAAAACAATAAAAATGTTTTCATGAAAAACAGGTTTGGGCATCTTTTCTAAGGAGGTCTAAACTCTAACTGCTGGTTTAAATGTTAATTATGGTTTCGTGAAGCATCTCTTCACAGCAGGTGATAAGCAGCAGAGAGGAGGCCTGGGGTAGTCAGCCCTGTGCCCGTGAGATCACGGCCCTTTGGAGCACATGGTTCCACTGTGGGTTCTCCTTGTTCATGTCCATGTCCTTCATGAAATTTGGCCAGCTCAGGGAAGATTTATAGACCCCTCCTGCAGACTTCTTGGGGTATCTGCAGTGTGTAGAGATGCGAGGAATCTGTGGGTTTGCTGTGTCATGCGAGAGAGGGCTATTTATAGCCAGGGAAGCTGGAAAGGTAGGTATTGAAAAATAAGCAGATTATGCAAAGATCAGTCAAATATTCATTTTCCATCAGGTTATAAAACAGCCTTTGTTAAAATAGAAAAGCACAATCTTTAAGATATAGATATATTTTTTTCTGGTATTTCCTGTATCTTAGTGTTGGAAGAAAGCACAGGGATCCTTCTACAAAAATAAGTTTCATAGCTGTTGTTGCTAGCACCTGTTTAGGAGTTAAGAGTTGTAAAGCCATTTACAAAGAAAGCTTTCTTTTTGCATCTGCTCCTAATTAGGAAAAAAAAAAAAACAAAACCAAAACCAACCAACAAAAACCTGTTTAGACCTATATTGTCTCTATTTTATCAGCATTAGGCAAAAACACTATAAAAGAAACTTAGACATATTTGTTTATTGAATTTTGAATTACAGGTGACCTGGCTGTCTCTTAAAAAAGGTCTCTTAGTGGTGCTGACTCCCAGTTTGAGTACAGATCCCAAGATACCTGCAGAGTTTCTTGCAGTCTTAACCACAAGAGGCCTTTTGTGATAATTATAGCAGATTTTACATATATGTTAATCTTCTTCATTTATTCCTTTTGCCTTTGGAAGGTTTATGTTACCAGGCAGTCACAGAGATGTATGTGTATGTATAAGCTTTCCAAAGTGCTGGGAAGTGAATACTTCCAGCTCTCTCAAATTTGCTTTTTTAAAAGAAAACTTTGATAATATAGAAATCATAATCTTCTCATTTCTCCTGGGGGCTCAGTTCTGATTTTGCCTGTGAAGTCTGCTGCTATTGTATCTTTCCAGAAGAGCAAAAATGCAGGTTTTTGAAACATAACAGATTCATAGTCTAAAAAAAATATAATAGTGTGGGTGAGATTAAGAGGGCAAAAGAAGAAATAGCTGATACAGTAAAGTGGAAAAAGTGACAAGTCTGTTCAGTAGGTATGTGTGAGACAATGTTCCATTTACTTGTGTGGTATTAGAAGTGCGCCTGGTCAATGGGGACTGCCGTGGGCTGCTCATTGCACAGCCAATGAGGTAAAACTGGTCCTTCCCTCCTGTGCTCAGGCATCTCTGCCTGGACATCAGGAGACACTTTGTAGCTCTCAGACTCCCTTGGCAAGCTAATGACAGAAGTATTTGGAGGAAGGAGGTTTTAATCTGTTTCTCTGAAAAGAAGCAAGCACCTATAGAAGAATCCAGGACAGGAAGGAAATCTTCGCAGGGACTGAGTTCTGTTCTCTTCTATCTGAGGCAGGAACATAATGTGGTCTTTTCCTTAAGTGAATAAAGTCTTTGTGAAGGCTAATTAGAGTCTGTCCATACTGGGCTCAGAACAGGACTGCAGTGCACTACTGGACTCGCACTAGTTTTGAATGATGAGCTCAGGTGTCAGTAGCAGCTGAGAATGGAGCTCCACAGGGGCCACCAAGGAGGCTGAGAAGGAAGCAAAAAGGCTGGAATATTCAGCAAATTAACACAAACTGAGGCCCATGTTTCTGTAGCCAGGCAGTTCCCAAGAGTGAGCAGTGCTCAGAGAGCCTGGGCACATCTGCACATCACTGCCGGGTACACGGATCCTGCTGCTTTGCTCCCACGGCTGCTATTTGAAGATTGTTCAAGGCTTTTGCTATTTTAGTGGCTCAAAACCTTTCAAATCCATATCTATATTTATGCACAGCCTGTGTATATTCATTTCTTTTGCCAATGCTGGTTTTCAGTTCAAACAGTTCTTCTGCTTCCCCCATTCCTCACTTTCCTAGCATAATTAAAGGGAATAGTCATCTTATATCTTAACAGCTTACTGAAAAGATAACGTTTGTGGATCTAAGAGGAAAAATACCCCAAAAACAATCTTGTGGTCTTTTTTGGGATTTTTTCACAATTTTTGCCACCTTGTTTTATAATATTTTGTAATATTTATAAACATGAGAGACCTTGATACTGGATGTACCTCTCTTAAAGATTTCTTGAAAATATTTAAATTTAAACTTGGGTTCTTTTTTGTACCCTTATTATTTATTATAAGAAAAATAATATAGAAAAGAAAAGTTCCCAAAAATATACATATTGCTTTTTTTCTTACTTTATATTTTAGAACGTTGGAAACGTCAAAGCTAATCTTTGTTGTTATGGAGGAGGCTCTGGCATGCGTTGGAGCCCAGCTGCTGGAAGCTCCTGAGATCTCAGTCTAGCTCTGTTGCCTGAGTACTGGGAAGCAGAGCCAGTGGCACTAGAGAGTCCATTGGTGGCCAGTGCCTCACTGACACTTCACCTGCGTCTGCAGCAAAGCCCACAGGTCTTGGCTCAGCTGCTTTACAAAAACAGGCTGCAGCATTGATCCCCTGAGGCGGTGTCAGTGACTTTGCCTTTCTGATTAGCAGTTCCCTTTGAGCTCCTTATGAATTCCTATAATTTCCCTTATGAAATTCTCCAAACTGTTTAAAGATGCTTCAGGTATAATTCTGGTGATGTTTTGCTCTTTGCTTAATCAATTTCTTTTAACATCTCCTCTTAGGTTTGTCTATCCTTGATTTCCACTTTTCCATATTCCTTAGAACAGATTAGTATTTCCTCTAAGTGATAACCTTAATGGGACAAATTAACTTTTTTATTTTGATTAAACTTCACATCTGAAGGATTCAATGCATGGGATTGTTCAGAGAAGCTAAGCTTCAGCGTTAGGAAGGGATCAGTCAGACAGATTATCTTTGCACAGATGTCACATTCATAGTCTTCCTTTACCATAAAGCGCTAAATTAACTGCAGACATGGGCTCAGGTGTGGCTGAGCTTCACTCGTGATTCATGGTCAGAGCAATCCAGGTTGCAACTGAGCTGCTCTGTCAGGAGAGACAGAGTCACTGGATGTTTGTGACAAGGCTGGGCACTGGTTTTACAGCACTGGGTTCAGACGGTGGAAATGCATTAATTGCAGCCTCCTCTGTGATTTCTGGTTCTTGTCACAAGGTAGTTGCAGAGGTGGGGAAAAGGCATAAATTATTTTGCAGGGATGCTGAAGGCTTCCATCAAAGATTTAACAAGAGCAGTGCGACAGGTGATGGGAGCAGTGCACAAAGGGGAAGCATCTGACACTGTCTCGTACTGCTTTTGTTTTTAAAGCTATGCAGATAAATGGTGACAGAGAGAGCAGATAAAAATGGTTGTGATTGACTGGCCCCTTTGTGTTAAGTTTGGGGCCAACGATTTAATGGAGCAG
Source organism: Ifrita kowaldi (assembly GCA_013398055.1). Classification (NCBI taxonomy): domain Eukaryota; kingdom Metazoa; phylum Chordata; class Aves; order Passeriformes; family Cinclosomatidae; genus Ifrita; species Ifrita kowaldi. The sequence goes on along the minus strand of VZRS01002631.1, from coordinate 121,159 downwards.
GAGGAGGAAAGAAGCAACTAATAGGCATTGAGGATATTTTAATTTTTTTTTCTAATAGCTTCTAAAATTTCATTAGAACCCAATGGATGATTACCCTGTGTTATTAATGAGCGTCACTAGATGTCATGTGGAGTTTGGGAACATTAAAAAGCCACTGTAGTGACACAGGGCTGGGAAAAACATATAAAAAGTAACCTTTTCTCTCCTCTGGAGTCCAGTTTTATTAAACTATCTTGGAGGGTAATTTTTCTGCTTTTTAAGGGAAGAGGGAGGACTTTGGGAGGAAGAGTTTTTGAAACCTTTGAGTGTTTTACATTTTTAAAGCACTTTTTTGAACTCCTCCCATTCTCTTCATGTTCTTCTGAACACCAGGAGTAGATATATACATATATACTGCCAAATTCAATGTAACCTCAAAATGTAAGGTGGGGTGGGACCTTAGCTGGTCATCTTGTCTACTGCTAAAATAGAAACCAAAGCACATCAGCATATCTGAGTCTTTTGTGGATGATATTTGTCCAATCTCCTCCTAAAAGTCAGAAATCATGTTGAATGAATAATGCTTTAGACCATCTACCACCATTCCATTACCTTTTCTGCTGGACAATTTTCCTCCATGTCTATTTGGAACCCATTTCTTCTCTCAAACCCTCACTACTCTACTCACTACTCACTTTAATTTGATATCCCTCTTATAAATCACACATCCCCATTTTACTGCTGCAGCTAGAATTCATGTCATGACCATAATGCATGAAAAATTTCCACCTGAATCACCTTGTTTTGGGTTCATGGTTGATTTTTTAGCTGTGGTAGATGATGTATTTTGTAGTAGTGACTTATTCTCCTCACTTTCTACCTCCTGCCCCGTGCATCATTTCAGGCTTCCCTGGTAAAAGCAATCTGTCAGTGACCAAAGTGCTAAACCAAGGAGCAGTTCTTGGGAACGCCTTCTAAAAGACATCTCTCATTGACATCTGTCTGTTGAGTTCTTTTACCAAGCCACTGGTAACCCATCCACTGTATGTTACTGAAAGATTTAAAAGTCAAAATGCTGTGGGGTACTAATCCACGTTTTTAAATACAAACGCAATGATTAATTGATCAATTGTTCTTTAATCCAAAAAAGGGATGGTTTTAAAAACCCACTTTTCCAAGTGAGATCATGCTGGAGGTTTTAATTACATTTTTTCCTCAAATTTTTGGTAATATAGTTTACAATTCAGTTTTATATTATTTACCCAGGATCAGCAACAGCTTGTTTGGTTTGTAATGCTCTAGTTCATCCATTCTATATTTTTGAGTACTCAAATGATGTTGATAATCCTACAGTCATATGAAATTTTGTTTCCCAAGTTTTATAGAAATTAACTTTACCAGGAGTTCCTCATCCCTTAAAGGCTCTTGGTGCAAGATATGTGTCTGTTGTTTTTAAAAAATGTTTAATTTTAGTAAATGCTACCTCACATCCCCTTTTCATCACAGATGGCAATCTTTCTGTTCCACCCTCGGTATAAAATTCCTGCTCAGTTTGATATACAGACAAAAATATCTATCCTCTGAATTTTTTTTACTTTTTCTACTTGCCTAAGAACAGTTTTTCTGTGTGCGTGTAGCAATAGCTCATGTTGAAAAAAATTGCTGTAATTATTTCTGTCTGTATTGGTCATTTCATTGTTCCCTTCATTTCCTTATTATCAGTCAAATGTTTTGTAAATTATAATTACCATTTCCTTTGCATTTTCTTCCTGACTCTACAAATACATAAAAATTAATGCCTTACTGTAATTTCCAAATCCTTTTTCAATATTTAAGAAGATTTTTTTTCCTAACAGAGCACTGCCATGACTGGGAGATTCTGGCTTTTGGAGCCTCCAATAAGAAATTTGAGAGCAGTACCCACTACAGTCTTCTTTTAGGATTTCATCCTTTAAATTTCTGTCCCTGTCAGGGATGCTGACAATCTCACTAGTTGGGCCAAAATTAGCCCTTTCAAAAATTCTTACACTGCTGGTCACTGGTGTTTTCTGTTTGCACACAATAAATGTAAACAGATCATCACCATAATCTTCAGTACCTAAGCAATCACTCATTTTTAGGTCATAATTGATTTTTCTTTGTCCATCAAAATGAGGTCTAGTATTAAGTTACACTATGCTAGGTAGAAAATTTGCTCTTCCAAGAAATCACCTGTTATTTTTGGAATGTCTGGGGAAGTTTAACTGTTGCTTTCACTTGTTCAAAAAGGGGATCTCGAGTGAGGTCACCTATGATGAATATGAAGCCCATGGATCAAGTTTCTTAATTCTCCAGTGAGATATAGAAACTGAAAACAGGTAGTATCCAGTTCTCCTGAGTCAGTGAAATTATGATCCAAAGTGTCTTGTTTGTTGTCACTCAGAAAGCTGATGGCATATTTGGGAGAGTTTACTCCTACCCTATTACCATGCTACACCTGGGAAATATCAGAGCAGTGAAGTCAGAGGTTGTGGCTGTTTCTGGATTCAGTGGGGTAACAGCCTTTGCCCATGCACCCAGGTGAGGCTCAGCAGGCTGAAACCCTTTACTCCAGGTTTCAAAAGATTTGAGGTGCCTCTTTCTCATGGCACCACATAGCTCTTCAGCTCTTTTCAGTGCCTGGGAAATCCTGAGAAGAAGAACCCCATAAACTTCCAGTCTGAAAGCCTTTATTTCAGCCTTCTGAACATCAAACACCTCTTTCAGGCATCACAGCATTGTGGTGGTGCTTGTTTTCTTTGCTGAGTGTTCCTGCAACAAATTGGAGCTACTGCAGGCACTGGAGGGCCTGCTGAGGTATTTCACTCTTGATAGCCTGTTACTCTTCACATTTGATGTAATTTCTCATGTTAGGCGAATATTCATTCATTTGAAGATGACACACTTCCTTGTGAGGCAACAGCAAACCACTAAAGGATTGAACACCACGAGCTTTTGAGACCTGAAGTCCAAAGATTAAAGCTGGCACGTCATAAGGTTAAGCTTCAGACCCGTTTTCTGACACATCTTTTGGGTAAAACAGGAGAGACGGAGCTCCAGACTTGCTTTCTTGTTGACAGCTTCAGGAGCACGTGTCAGGAGAGAGACTGACACCTCAGAGCAGCAACTCATCATGTGCAGAGGATGCTGGACTGGATGACGCTGTTGAAGCATCTGCTCTCTGCTGACAGCCCAGGCACCCCAGCTGCTGTTCCCCTCTGCTTTTGGGGCTGCAACTTAAGGAGTTGTCTGATGAAACCCAAGCTGCAGGTCCTGAGACGTGTCCAGGGTCACACAGAAATTCACCCCAGGGTTTCCACTCATCCCCGGGTCTCTTGTTCCACATTGGCACAATTTAACCCTGGAGTCTCTGCTCTTGTGCAGTGCTTGCTTTGCCCTGTCTGTGGTACCCAGCTCACACAACTGCATTTGAGTGTGTACTTGGACATGCCACTCTGTCTTATCCTTAGCACACCAAGAGGGTAGAAAAGCAGTTCTGCTCCTGAAACTCCATCTGAATATTTAAACACACATATTTATTTGTAGATGCTAATTAATAATATGGATAAGGGATTCTAGGGGATTTGGGGAGGGAAATAATTTCAAATAAGCAAATTATTTAATTTAGAAGTACATTTACTATACATAATAATGGACAGCTTTCTTATGGTGCTTTTCAACTTCAAAGTACTTTGCAACTATTAAGTAATTAACATGCGTACCCTTTTGGAGGTAGGAAACTAATTATTAACAGCCCAGTCTTTCACACAGGGAACTAAATGATAAACTTTCATGTTATTTAAACAATTTAGCCATTGTATTGCATGCTCAATTTGTCTCTGCAAGCACCACTGCTCCATACATAATGTGGATTAATGCATATGCAAATGAGTAACTTAAACAGTTGCATTCATACAACTCATGATGATCATCATGAATAATGTGCCCAATGCTTCATATCTTAGGACTCTCTTAAAATGACAATTATTCATCCTTGTTTGTGTTCCCTGAAGGTCATTTGAGATTGATATTTGTCCCCAAATTGGAGCTGAAGGATGACATGGGCCAAGAGTTGTCTGGGAAGATGGTCCCTGATGTAGCAGGTTCTGGAGTGAATCCTGTAACATGGTGGGAAAACAAGCTTGGACTGAAGCTGGTGCTGCATGTAGCTACACACACTCATGTGCCAAAAAACCACAACTCAGTCCCAGTTAAGACAAAGGGGAAAAGATCAGGAAAAAATCCAGGCTCATTTTGCTGTTGGCAGAGCAGAGACGCAGTGGCTCGGTCAATGTGCTGTACCCAAGCTTTCATTGCCTGCACCTTGTGCTGTTGTTTCTATAGGCAGACTAAACTAACCCTCATTTTAGCCTGTGCCCAAATCCTAGCAACTCTATGGCAGAGAAATCTCTGAGTAATTTAGGGAGCCTTTGTCTCTGCCAAAAGTCAGTCAAGGGACGCTTCTTGTAAAGATGGATGGGACAGATGATTCTGCTGGAACAGGAGCTGAGCTCCAGGCTTGTGCCTCAGTGAGGAAACTGTGCTCCTGTGGATCATTGGAGAAGGGTGAACTTACATTTCATCCTCCAGGAGCACCGGGTGATCACCCAGCAGTATGTGCAACATACAGACAGGTAGCAAATCCGGATTGGGGTTGCTGCTGCAGAGCAGCACTGGCGAAGCTGAAGAAACAAAGTGACCTCCTCAGGGTCCAGCACCTACACATTTTAACAAGTTATTTAAGGCAGGTTGATAATTTTTCTTCCCCACTGTCCATTTGGAGTTTGAGATGCTGGTGATGAGAGGTGATTTTCACCACAGGCCCAAGAAGACGCACAGTTTATTCTGCAGTTCTGCCAGGAGCAGAAGGCAACATGTAACTTGTGATGAACTTCCCACCTCTCTGTGATGAGAAGAGAAGCTGCACAAGAGAGACTTAAGACTCCCTGAAGAAAACAGAAAGGACATAAGGAAAGCTGAGGAAAGCACCCTTGGGAAAGCACAAAAGGAGTGTGACAGCTGAGGGAGGAAAAGCAACTGCTAAGTAAGCAGAAGTGTTACCAGGCTCAGACACTTGCAGATCTTAGAAAAGGCAACAGGAATGAAGCACCTGGGAGTGTGTGAGAGCCTGGGGATCTGAACAGAAGTGAATCTGTGCAGACCCTCCTCAGGCTCCCAGGACACCCAGTCTGTGGGCTGGTGGGAAGTTGCCAACATGGTCTTCTGATCTCTGCATGGCTGTGTGTGTTCCACAAGGCTCTCTGTGCCGGATTGTGGACTGTCCTTATCGCAGCTCCTGATTCTTCCACTAACAGTTTGATTCCATTTTCCTATTTGCCAGTTATCCTATTTCCTTTCTCCTTGTCTTTTCTAACTCAGGATTGCCTCTCTATGCTTTGGGCTCTTCTTTGCCTTCCCAGTAACTTCCACACCCTGTTTAACCCATCCCGTAGAGAAACCCAGACACAGACAATTCATGACCCTTGGATGACACTTGAATGTCTCCTTGTAGCTCTCCAGTTACCTGCTGCTCCTTTCTGTATTTTTATGCCTCTTCTGATATTCTCAGCTTGTGCTGGTGTACACTGTCCTGTCCTCTTTATACAGCTCCTGGCATATTTGTTTCTGTTCGTAGCTGATGTCTGTAGGCATTTCCTTCATGCTATTAACAATAATGACTACGTGGCTTTTTAATTTCTTGATGCATTTTTAAGAAAACCTATGTTTAGCTCTTAATCCTGGCATAGACAGTATGTTCTTATCAATAATTGGCCTATTAGGTTATGGGTACAGCTGAGTAAATTCCATGCTTATAAAACTGCTTGAGCAGGCAATGCATTTAGCTGACTGCAGACTGGTATTTATGTAGTTCCAGGAGAGTAAATAAAGTCTATTGGGTGGCCATCATTATAGCATTATTTTACCTCCCTCCTTCCTTTGCTCTCAATTTCATGCAAAAACCCAATCTCGTGCACAGTCTTGTGCCTCCAGGAGGGTATTAAATTTCTTGAGCTGCTACTGGAATGAATGGCACTGGGAACGTTCCCTGCCCTCCAAGACCAGGCTCCAATTCTCCAAGTATAAACAGTTATGAGACTGTTTCTAATGTCCATTCCCACCACGACTGATGATGTTCAGTGCAGGGCTGGTATTACCTTTGCCTGTCGATCTCCTGTTGTGGACTGTACTAATCACAGCCATTATCTGATCATTAAATTAACATATATGCTATGTAGGGGAGTGCTTTTTTGTATGCTGGGCAAAGTTGAGATTCCACATTTTTTTCTTCCAATATTTGTGCTTGGAATAACTTTTCTGATTCGACTTCCATTATATTGTAGGTCATTTGCAAAACAACCTTCTACAGGAAATGTTTATTCTGAATTCATTAAAAAGACAGTTACAGTCCCATGTTATCCCCCAGGAGAAGTCTATGTGCTTGTTGCTATTAGTGTTTAAATGCCAGCTCTGTGAAACGCTCCACATGTGCGTTGCTGTCTTTCAGTTTTAACAGTTTAAGAGCATCAAATCATGAAATCACAGAATGGTTTGGGGTGGAAGGGACCTTAAATATCACCTGGTTCGAGCCTCCCTGCCATGGGCAGGGGCACCTTCCGCTAGGCCAGGTTTCTCCAAGCCCCATCCAACCTCGCACACTTCCAAGGATGGGGCATCTACAGCTTCTCTGGGCAAGCTGTGCCGGGGCCTCACCACCCTCACAGTAAAGAATTCCTTCCTGATATCTATAATCTAAACCTACTTCCTTTCAATTTGAAGTTGTTCCCCCTTGTCCTACCACTATCTGCCCTTTTAAATCTCCAGATAATGTTCCTTTCCAGATGATCTCTCTTAAGATGCATGAGTGGACCTCTCCAAACTTACATGCAGGTTTAAAATTAAGCACAGCCTTGTAATCAATGTGTTCTAGGTCTGGGTCTCCAAAATGTGGTCTTAGACAAAAAGTGATCAAGACATGGTTCCCAAAATAATTAAATCTTTCTATCTGTTGAATAGAAACCCTCCTTTTTTATTATTTAGGACTTACCTGTCTTGATGCTCAAAATAAGCTAATATAGGCAGAAATTAAAGCCCATAAATGTACTAAAATTCATTAAAAGTAGATTAGCAATGACAGTCAGTAGCTTAGAGACTGACTCGGAGATGTGGAGTGTTTCTGAAGGTAATGAGACCCTGGCAGCTGCCGGCACTTTGGAACAAGCCTTTGCATGTTCCCAGTGGACACCAATAACTTACTAGCTGATACCAAAACAATTGCCCAGTTTAGAGCTGCCAAGCACCAAACTCCAGACATACCATTTGCTTGGACAAATAAACTGAAATTAGGTTGTTGTGTCACGTAAGACGCTTGTAAACGAGTGTGTGGAGCCTGAGGAAAAATGAGAGTCAATCAGTCCCTCTGGAAAGAGAAGCACAGCTGGAAGGAGAATGAGCCTACAGAAATAGCCAAGAAAACAGATAAATACATGACAGCATGAACAGCATCTTTGCTGTAGATTACAGACACTTGATTTTATGGCCCCAGTGTTTCCCAGCCCTGCACATCCTTTTGTGAGGATTTCCTCTGTCTTTTACCATGTTGCACTAAAAGTGGAGAGGTTTTGGGTTTTTGTTTGTTTGTTTTTTGTTTTGTTGGTTTTCTTGTTTTGCTTGGTTTAATTTGTCTTTGGTTTTTGGCTTGATTTTTTTGTTTGTTTGTTTCTTGGTTTTGGTTTTTTTTTGATTGAAGATTTTTCTTCTGCCTTTTGACAGCAGGTGCCATCTCTCCCAGTCAGGGGAGAAGAACTGTGCTCCAGTAAAACTGGGATGGATGTGAGGAATGAGGCCCTTGAACACAGGGACAGGCATTTCAACAGTTTGGACTGAAGGAAAAGGCTGTGTACACAAAGTGTGAGTGATTAGCTATTAGGACAGATGAACCAAGGAGGTGTGCCCAAGTGCTGCCTGCCAGCAAGTCTTCTCGCTGCAAATATCTCTTTCACTTAACCAAAAATAACTGACTGGATTCCAGAAAATTCATGTGTTAATTTCTGCATTACACCACAAAATCAGGGCAGATAATCCTAATAGTCCCCCACAGATTTTCTTGTGCTTCTCCCACTCTGATCAATCAGCCTGGCCTCTCATGTCATGTGGATCTGGGATTTCACTGTGGAGATTTTCCAGCACCAACCCTGTCCCTTCTGATCTCCAAACTGATGCTTCTCACTCTCCCAGGCTGACACATGGAGGCAGCTGGTGCTTGGAACAGAGTAATCCAGATCTCCTCACTCCCACACCCCTGCTGTGATGCCGCCTTTGCCATCCCTCAGATAGAGCAGAGCCACAGGCAGCAGAGCAAACACACGGATCAGCTCTGCTGGCTCCAGAGAGCTGGTGGTTCCTCTTGGCTGCACAGGCTTAGAAAAGACAGGGAAAATTTTTCACAATGAATTATTTAAAATGAGCCTTTTTGACCTCATTTTCTATATGCATCTCCTAGCAGAAAGTTGAAGCTAAAGTCATTTGTCACGGCTGAGTGTAAATCCAAGGGGAGCAGATGGGGGTTTCCCTGCCACGTAGCCGTGCAGACAATATGTGCATGAAAATGGACTGCCTGAGATGAGGCAGGCAAAACTTCCACAAAGGAAAATGGAGCTGCAGCTAAATGTTTCAAAATCAACCCCCTGAGTTTACTGGTGGGATTTTGTTCTCCTGTGAAACTCGTCCAGGTGTCGGTCAGCTTGGAGGCAATGTCTTCATCAATTAATGCAACATCTTCACTTATTGTTTTAGCTTTGAAAAAAATTGCTCTCCAATAAACTGTTTTGCTTTCTGTGATCTGCTGGTAATGGCTTTGTGGCATACCATGGAAAGGGCTGAGGAATTTTCTGGGGCTTAGTAAGAGTGTGGAAGATTCTCTGTCATTTGAAATCTTCGCACACAGTTCAGTGCCTTCTTGTGTTTTCATGCATTTACGGACTTGGTGAAGAAATTATTATCATATAATCTGTGGGTTCCTAATGGTGATAGAATAGCTTTCCATCTTCCAGGGTAGCCCCTTTTAGCTTTCATTACTGTGCATAACTGCAGAGCCTGCCAAAGAGCAGTATCGATTCCTGCGCATCGAGCAGATCAGGGCTGGGTTTGTTGTGCAAATAACAACCCAGCAGCACTGCAGACAGCAGGAGCAAAATGAGACAACGGTCTGTGTCAGGCATTTGAATTTATTCGTTCTGCCTGGTGCTTGCGGTGCAGCATGACGACCTGCCTTAGTTTCCACGCACGTTTTCCATACGAGCCTGATGCACTGTGGGGACTTCTGGCTGTCAGCTCTCAGTGGAGCATGCCCTTGGAAAGGCTGGCATGAGCTCTTAAAGATGAATTATTTAGACAGCTTCACAAACATCTTTGAGCCAAAGCTAAAGATACATCTGCTTGTCATGGGCAGAACCTGTGACGAGAGCAGAGGGGTTTCCCTGTGACACAGCCCAGCCTGTTGCTCACTGCTGCAATGCTGCGCAGCAGAGAGAGCAGGAACAGTGGGAAAGGGAATTCTCTCCCCATAGGAGGGGTTTGCTTTTACCATAGGCTGTATCACAACACAGCTGAATCAAAATGTCACACACTCACACCTGAGTTTTGCTGAGCTTCTGGCTGACCAAGTGCAGGACTGGTCTGGTGTGGTCGGTACTGGGAGCTGTCACTTGTGCCACCCCTAAGGCAGTTTGCATATACAGATGATGTCTTTTAATCTGAAAATAGATTCTAGTGGGGTTTGCAGCAGTTTAAGCCCTGTCTCGAGCCAATGCAGACGACTGTATTACGGATTTTTCACTGATGTGGTCACATTGTAGGGATTTTGTTTGTTTGAAACATGGCCTCAATGCAAACATGGCCCCAATTCCTTAGGCAAATAATTAAGCATCCTGTTCTCCTTTGGCTGTCAGAATGACAAGGTGCTGCCTGTCTGCCTTGGGTGATGAACATAGCCTTATCATTTTAGTTTTAGCTTCCAAATAACATGAGGTTAGAACAAGAACTTCCTTTAGGTTGGATTCCTCTGTTCTGGGTAGCTGTGAGATTTGTGATACCTTCCTCTGAACTCTCCTGTGGGAGACAAGATGCTGTAACTGCGGAGACCTAAGGCTGAGCTGAACTGGCAGTTCCTCCCCTCCTGCTGGTGTGGGAATTAATTAATATTTTTATGCTATGTGCAATCATGCAACGGTAAAGCAAAATGTGACAGTTAAGTGATTCATCACTAAGCTTGTTTTAAAGGTATTTCTTGGTGCAAAATCTCTTTTTGACTGTTCAGTGCTGTATTGTGCACTGCTATGAAGCCTGTCTGGAGGAATTGTAGTAGTACTAGTAATAATAATGATGATAATTTCTAGCTCTTGCATAACCCTCCTTTACAAGGTTTCTGGAAGTGTTTTTCCAAGGACAAAAATGTGTTAATAGAAAGAGAAAATTTTTTTCCTTGGGTCCTTTGAAACTCATGTGATGCAGGTAGGAGGGGAGGTGGATTTGTTAGGCTTTGTATCCTGGCCAGAATCACCTCTGAGGACACCAGCTGTTGTAGGTTACTCCTAGAAACTGAAATGAGGTGCCTGAATCGCTGGTACAGTGGGTTTGGGCTGTTTGTGCAGGCTGCAGTTGGAAACTGGGGAAAAGGATTATAGATGCCTCACCTGCAGGTTTTGGGAAAAGGGCAACAGCCTCAACTGCACATCTCAGTCTCTCTGCCCCAGTTTTCTTCTTTTTTGCATTGGTTCTTCCATAGCTTGAGTAATTAACATCCTGGGTGGGAGGCATTAAGTAGAGCAATGATGACTCTGATGCCTGACTCAGTTTGACATTGAGTGTCAGGAAATTGTGTATTTTCATTGGAAACAATGAAATCTAAGTCAAAATTAGTCTTAGGTAGGAAACTTTAGGACCACGTCTCCACCAGTGCAAGGACTCAGAGTTTAGCTCTGCCAGTGCTCCTGGACTAAAAAGGACAGTAGATTTCAGGAATATTTGCAGACTAGCAAAATATCAGAGGAAGAATCAGGCCTAGTTCTCATTCCAGGGATAAAAGCTTTATCCCAGAGACAAGTACCTTCAAAGCAGAGACCTTGAGTGAAAATAGCTTGAGGCTGAAAAAGGGGCTTTGCTCAAAACCATTGGGAGCCTTGAAACTACAATTATGAGTGAGGTGGTAAAATGCCCTATATCATGTCTAGAAATGCTCAACTGTTAGCTTCCAAAAAGCACCCCTTTTGTTTTACTTTTAAAAGAGAAATCATCCGACTTATTTGGGGACATGATAGTTCTTCTTTCACTGTTCCCAACAGAGATACATTGCTGGTGTGGGTTACAGGAAAAGAGGGTTCCTTGTAGGTGGGAAGATGAGCATCAGGCAAGGGAAAAGGGGGCAGATAAGGACAAGCACAAGAGGAGTGCTTGGACCCAGGCTAGTGGCCTACACCTCGCTGGGACTGTTAACAGTGGCTCAGTGTCTGGCCCAGAGGAGGGTTACCTGAGCTGATGGCTCCCTGAAGGAGAATGAGGGCCTCCTGGACATGAATCAAAATTAATTCAGAGGTTAATCTCCTGGAGAAATGTAATGATGAAAAGAAAGAAGACTGAATTCCTCAAGCTGGGACTAAGACACGGAAATTCTTCTAGGGGATATTATTCTGGGTACAATTTGAGAAGAATGTCTGAATTCAACTTTCAGTCAGATTTTACATTTTTCACTTTTATTCAGTGCTCACTTTGGTACTTTGAATGTTGCATATTAAATGCTATGTACAGGCTTGGAAATGCATCATGAGTCAGCATTACCAACAGGTATGTTGCAGAATTCATGTGGCGTTCTCATGGTTTTTTTAGGAGCTGTTGCTCCCTGCATGAGTAGCACATTCTGGTGAGATACATTTCCTGGAGGTTCACAGAGGAAAGGGAGTAGATTTGAGGATTCTAATTTCTTGGGAAGATAAACAGTTTATGGCTAATATCTTAGAGCTGCTTTCCTATTCAATAACAAAACACATAAGCCAACCCTTGCTCTTGAGAAAAAAAGATGAAATAGTTGCTGGGAAGATTGAATATGTTATTTTCAAAACCATTTGGTTTTGATATTTTGAGGAACAAGGAGCGTACATTTGAGAATGGTTTAATTTTGTTAGAGAATATTTTTGTTTGTTTGATCTTGCTTTTTATATTAGGTTATTACCAATCTTTTGTAATGCATTATTAAAACAGATAAGGAGATACAATTCTTGCTCTAGGGTATTTTCTGTCCTCACAACTAAAGGCTTTACAGCCAAAGAAACTACAACTAACAACACAGACAAATGGTGGAAGGAAAACATGATTGTCACCAGTCCTGAAAGAAGAAAATAGCAAGGGTGGAAAATTACAAGGAGATTAAAGCTTTAGGTTAGCAAAACTCTTAAATGCATATAGCATGCCTAGATCCAGCCCACAAAGGAAATGAGGATGTCTTTAAAAGAGCCATGGAATCCAAGTAGCACAAACAGTCAGGCATGAATTTGTTAGTTAAAGATATGCTTTTGGACATTTGCACTTCAATATGCAGCCTGGGATTAAACACATACTTCAGACGGGACTGGGTTGGGTTAAATACCTTTGGGCAGGGATTAGATGGAAGATTGATGGAAGATTAGATGGAAGTTGATGGAAGATTTCAAGTTCTGATGCTATTTTAGATAGTGACAGTGTGAGTACTTCTTCTAAGACCTCCTATTTTCCTGGCTCATATGCCAATAAAACTGACAATTGTCCATCTCAGTAATGTTTTTATCCTGATCTAACACTTCCTGTTACTCTGTTGTAGATGGAAGGATGCAGTTTCATACTTTTGAGATTTGATCCAATGTGACTTTAAAATCACCATTGATACAGATATTTCCCTTTACAGAATAAAATAATCTTGTCCAAGCAGCCGAAGTGTAGGTCAGGCTTACTGATCTCTTCAGTCTGTCAATCTTAGATATGTGTTCTATCTACTCTCCTCTTCCAAAGCCTTTAAATCTCTCTGAACATGGTTTAAAAAAGGGTGGATTATTATTCTTTTGCATCCATCAAATGACAAAATTTCCTCTGGATGCTTTCTGCTCTTGCAGTCAGAGTCTGCATTGAATTTCCCTTTGTCATTAGGTCTGTTGACTGATTTTCTAAGCTTTTATCTTCAGTGCAAAAGATATATCAGCTGCACAGTCTCTGCTGTGGCACTGGCTGAGTCATTCCTGCATTCACAAATAGTCTCAGTCCTGCTGTGCATTGATAATATTGGTTGGTACTCATTGATGACCATTGCTGGGGCCCCTGGATCTATCTCCTACTGGTGCTCTCCCACTTCCCTTTTAGGCCCTGCACAATATGTCTGAATTTGCCTCTCCCTGTGCACTTTGGGGGTCTGACCTCTGATGGATTTTCTTCTTCAGGGGATGGTACTGCCATGGTCCCTGGGTGACACCCGTGTCTAGGCAGATAATGGGGGGAGGTGTCACCAGCACTCAGATGTCAGGGGGTGGTGATGCTGAATGGGGGAAATGGTGCACCTTGGAGGCATCTCCTGGACGTCTTGTCATGTGCCATGCTTCTCTCCTGCCTCAGCACCACTTCTCTTGGGGCCCTTTCCCTTGTGTACAGCTGGCAGATTGGCAAAACATTTCAGCTTATTCTGTGGTACCTGGGGACACAAGAGAGGTCATTCCCATGCACTGCAAGGGTGTGAGGTGCAGGCCTCCTTTGGAGAGGAGGAAGGAGTTGTGTGAGCCCTGTGCTCTGTGTTTGACCTGTAAAGGTCTAGGAGTGCTGTGCCACAGAAGTGTTTCATTTTCTGCTCAACCCCCCAGACCTGAGGCACAAATGAGACCTGTGCCAGCACGGCAATGCCCTGCTGGTGCACATGCCCCTCACAGGCCCTGCTGGGCTCAGTCTGAGTGATGCAGCTCTTGCTTGAGTTCCACACTGGTGCACCCCTTGCTGTTGCTACCTCTGCTGCTCTCGGTTAAGCTTCTGCTGCCAGTGACGCTTTCCAAATTGCCCTGTTAGCCCAGAGAAATATGATCCTGGGCATATCCCCTACAGTATTGCCTCAGGAGACACAGTCCACCAGTCTTCCTAGCTTTGCCTTTTGAATATCTACCCTTCACCTTGATTTTTTACCCTATCATGCAACTTGAGAGCTCCCATCATAGTATGTGGCTTGGGCTTGTGGCCACTCTTTTAAGATCGTCTGTAAGTTTTCACAGCTTTTATCTCCTTTCCAGAACTATAATCAATTCCTGAAGATGGAGTAAGTAAGTGAAGAAAGTTAATTTCGATGTGTCCTTCCCAATAACCTCATTTGCAAGAAAATAGCTCAAATATTGTCATTAATCATTCTTTTATGCAATCACTTAGCCAGCTGACTTTCTTCTGTTTTCCCGGTCAACAATTTTATAACAGGACTGCTCAGCTGAGCAAAGGGCTGTTTTACTGCAGGCTGCAGTCTGGGGCAGGATGAGGAGGGGAAAGGTGGGGAGGGGGGTTACCTTGTTGCTGAATCACAGATAATTTGTCTTGCTGTTTGAAGGGCAGAATGGTGAAGGGGGTGGTTAAAACTTCTCCATCCTGTAGTGCTCCAGTGAATACTCTTTGCTTGATAATGAGCGTTTCCTACCTGCAGATCAGACACCTGAGCAAATATTTAACAGCCTTGGAGGGTTTAATAGAATCACAGAGTAGTTTGGGTTGGAAGTGGCCTTAAAGATCACCAGGTTCCAACCCCTTTGCCATAGACAGGGACACCTTCCACTGTGGAATACTGTGGGTAGGAAGAGACTCAGAAAGGTCATCAAAACCAACTCCTGCCTCCACACAGGTGAACATAAAAGTTAAACCAAATATCTAAGATTGTTTTCCAAATGCTTTTTGAATACTGACAGGCTTGGGGCCATGACCACTTCAAAGGGAGCTTGTTCAGTGCTTGACTATTTTCTCAGTCCAGCTCATGGTTCAGAAGAACTGTGTGAGAATCTAAGCAGATGTGTTTTTGAGTTGTGCATTGCTAGCCACAGTGGTGAAAAGATTTTGTAGGTCTGGGTTGGGAGAAAACACACAAACACGCAAGCAGGGCTGCTTTGTTTTTTATGTGATCTTTAAATGCCATCCAAGAGCTAACTAAGATTACTAGGTGCTGTCTGCTTTTTCACAGTGAAGCTTTTTGGTAATAGGATGTTTCTTCCAGAAATAAAGACCTTTGGTTTGTTAGGTATCCCAATTTAGGTAAGTACAGTCGTTGATATCATCCACAATTAAATTGTATTTACAACAGAGCGTCTTACAGTTACTCTGCAAAGGACAAGACTTTCTATCCAAATTTGTCCTATTCCTTGTCCTACATCAGGATTTCACTTCTTTGCTATTTGAGGTGCCTTGACCTGCTCGGCCACTTCCTTCCCTACCCGTGTTTCAACAATGGCCAACCCAAATTCAGATCAGGTCGCTCAAAACCCTGTCCATCCCGGCCTTGAACACTTCCAGGGATGGGATTTTCCTCTCCAGCTGGAGGGACATCATTGCAGTTAGGAATAAAGCTTGGGTAAACTGGGTGTAAAGTGTGAAGAGAACTGTGCCAGCAGCAGCCCTTGCACAGAGCATCTGAGGCCAGGGGAGCTGGCTGTAAAAGGTAGCTTTTTGTTTTTTCCCTGAGTGCAAGCACAGAGGTTTATTTTCTCTCATTTATTTGCATAACTCCAGCACATATTTTGACAAATGTCTTTCTCTCTTCTCATTTTAATTAGATTATTTGTGGGAAATGCACAAGATTTCCCAGGCTGTTGCCATATGACGTATGAATGGGATAACCTCTGTATCTCAGTTCTCCTGCTGGCATTTGAAGCTCTTTCCTGGTTTCCATTCAGCCACAGATACAATTAATTTTTAGCATCTGGCTGTAAATAGCATTTTGTCTGGCTGTGACAGGGAGACAGGGAGCCCAATTAACACAGCCTGGAATATCTATTAGTTTACTTTTCAGACCCATATCTATTTTGTGTTAGAAGGCTTAAAGCTTAGAGCAAAAAGAGAAAAATAAATTCTAGATGCAGTATTATCTTATTTAATATTAATTTGGTGAATACAATATGATAGATACTGTTGAATGCATTAAACAACTCTTTCCCTCCCAGTCATACAATGGTGGTAATTACATGTGCAGAACGCAGTGAAATGCTTCCTCCAGTGAATTGCTTTCAGGGTCATTTGGTGGGAATTCTTAGACAATCAATAAATAACAAGGAGAATAGGATCCTGACTATAGGAGTAGGAGAATATTCAGGATGTAGCTTTATTTGGTAGACATTGTACTGTGTCTAAATTTAAAAGAGGTTTTTGAAAAAATTAGAAAGGTTTTGTTAAAGTATTGCAAGACATATTTGAGGTTTTCAGAACGTCTTTTTGAGAAACACACCTCAGAAGATGGAAATATTTAATTTATCCAGGGAAAGATTTTTATTAAGCTCCTAAGTTCATTAAGAGTACTTTGTGGAAAACTACATGGGGAAGACATTGCTGAGAGCTGGTTGCTGTGGCCGAAAAAACAAAAATGAGACAGTGGTTAGAAACTGAGGGAACTGCCATGAAAAAAAAGACACCGAGAAGATATCTTGTACTGAAAAAACTCAGTGGATGTGATACTGGCAGGTTGTCCACTAGTTTTAAAGTCAGTTTGAAAGTTTGTTTCTTCCACAACAACATGCACAATGTCAGATAGAAGTTGGTTTTTTAAGCAAGTTCTGTGGGGAGGACCCTGCATAACCTTGAGGTTCCCTCAAGGCTTAAAAACTCCATGTGTCTCAAATATTGTTTCTCCCAGAATGTGTTTAAACAGACCAATACAGAATTTTTGGTTGTGGTGCCCCCAAGAGAACATCTGTGGAAAGAGAAACTTCCATTTTGAATGAATCAAACGAGTTTTGGACTATAGTGTGTCCACTTCGACCCTTAAAGCTGTGGGTCATCTACAAAAACCTGAGGTTGGAAAGGGCATTTCAGTACTCTGACTTTTCCTCTTCAGCTCCAACATTTTTCAGGGTCCATGACAGGAGAACACAGGTTATCTACTTTTCAGCCTTTCTCAAGTATTATGCAAGTATTCAAATAGATTCAATTAACCTAAATGAGATTGTTATTTCTATAGGCCCACTGACTCTTCTGAGGATGCTTTTCAGAACCTGGATCCAAAGAGCTCCAAGAAAATTCTTGCCACTTGAAATGTAATCCCAGCACAGTCATCATAAGGGCTCAGAAGGAACCCAAGACCCATCACAAGGGCTCAGAAGGAGCCTCTCAGGCTTTGAGGAGTCAGGTTCCAAGTGCAAAAGCATTGCAAGATTTCCAAAAGTCAGGAGATAACAAAATGTATGGCTGTTCTTCACCAGTGTTTGAGCCATCAGGCTGCCCTGGCTTTTCAAGAAGCTGTGACAAAATCAGCAAACAAATGTTTAATCTCAGAACAAGGTTCATCCCCATATGTTTTCATTGCCATCAGAAATAATAAATTGTAATGGAAGGTGGTGAAGTCACCTCTTTGGCATGGGTAAGAAACTGCCTGTGCTTCAGGATCTGACTCTTTATTTGCAATTTCAAGTCACAGAGTTATTTTTCCATTTTGGACATGTATTTGGACACTTGCAGCATGACCCTGAATACTCTCTGTTAAATTTTTTGACACTGATAAACCTAGTGGAGATATTTCTGAAATGAGCAATTTTCATGCAGCAGAAGGAATGTTTCATAGAGCATTTAAAATTGAAGATCATTCTAGGAGTAAAATCTGGTTTGAACCTTTCTCAGCTATGGGTGAAAACAGAAGCTTGCTGTGAGTTGGTTGCAGAGAGGTGGTTTGTGCAGGAATAAAATAGAGTTACTGCAACATCTGCCCCACTTCCCACTCACTGCTTGGAAGCTTCTAATCAGAGACTGAAAGCTGAGTATTTTCTAGGTGACACTTGTTGGGAGAGGGGATAGGTGGATGCATTCTTAAACACAAGTGAGTGTCAATGGTAGTGTTATGACAAAAATAAAAAAAATCAAAAATAACAAATTGTATCTTCTGATATTGTTAAATTCTCCATCACCTTCTTCTCTGCCAATTGCTAATTCTTTTTCTGGGCTCATTAACTATTCCTTGGTCAATTAATGAAGTTAATTTACCTGAGCAAAAAAACCTGTATTATGAGCATTGGTTTTATACCAATGGATATCAGTAGCTGAGTTCAGACAAAAAACAACCCAAAACTTGTTGACTATGACAAGTTTCAATGGTTTTGTGTATTTATCTATAACTGGAACTCAGAGTTAAAATGATGTTCTCAGGGGTTTTTTGGTTGTGTTGAAGGATTTGTTGTTGCTGTTGTTGTTTTCTTTTTGGTTTTGTTTTAATTATTGAAAGTGCTCAGGAACATTTTGAATGGGAAGCATCAAAACAAGAAGTATCAAGTTCTTGGACCAAACAAAAAAAATATTATTGATTCATTGCTGGGCTTTTCAGATACTGATTTGTTAATGACTTTTAGTTGAAACTGATGTACTTGAATTTAAATTTCCTTGGATAACTTGAGGGAAGCACATTTGAGGGAAACATAAAATGCTACCATATCACTTTTATTTTGCTTGTGTCAGTGTTCCCAAAGCAAAGGGTTGTGTCTTAAATTTCCTCTTAAGACCTTAAAAGCAGATCATGCAGAATCCCACCCTGCTGAGGTGTCCCAAAGACAGCCAAACCACAGCTGAAGGTAAAGTTTCCAGCGGATACATCACCATTGTTATTGGGTTTCAAGCTGTGGTCAAAAGCTCTAAAATCCGATCTTTGGCTGAAAAAAGCAATTCAAATAATGGAAACACCTTGACTCTGCTTTTTTTTGCTGGTAGGAGGGAAACTTTCCCAGTGTGAGCCACTTCACTGGTGCTTTATTAAGTCCATATGGCCTGAGAGAACCTGGCAGAGATGTGTAGGGTGGAATGATTGCATTTATGCCTGAGTTTTTGCTCACATACACTGTCATATTGATTGCCTATGTCAATCTATAATACACAGCATCTACTATTTTATTTTGGCATCCCCAGTTTACTGCAGCTGAGAGAACTGTATTAAATACTGTTTTTTGAGAGAAGAAGGAGGCCACAGACAGGATGTGGAAGATCTGCCCTGGAGATGCAAATTCCTAACAGCTCCTCAGTAATGAAATTGGAGCCAAACTTAAGGGCCACGTCTACACTGGTGTTCCAGGTAGTGGTCACCAGGGCATGAAATGTGATACTAAGCTGTCTGACAATATAAATGTACTGAAAATGGTCCGCTGAGCAAGAACATTGAATTTTTTGGCAGTATAAGCTTTTTGTATGTCAGCTGGGTGAAAGTAATACCCACCCTCCCCCTCCAGTGCCCACCTTCCTGCTCCATTCAGTCACAAATAGGGCATTGAGCAGATGCAAACAACTGCCTACACACACATCCTGTTCAAGAATACACTATAAAGCATTAACATATTTTAATAAATCAGCAGATTAGATTTTCTTCCTACCTTTTCCCAATAACTGACTCTTAGATCTAACTGTTAGCTCTGAGAGGGTGGAGATAAAAATCTCAGTTTACAAAATGCAGGACTAAGTCTGGGATGTTGCACAGGCACCTTTTTCCCCTTTCTGTTTGGGTACCCTACTCTCTTTACTGCCTGTGAAAATGTCCAAAGCTAAATACAAATAGGGATGATAAGAGTAAACAGAGGGTTCTTGCTGATATCAAGAACCCTCTTGACAGAATACAGTGGAGGCACATTGACATCAAATAAACCTCAACACTTTATTTTAAATGAGTATCTTTCCACTGTATTATTTCTCCCTTAATATCTAGGGAATGCTGTTTCCCTGAATATTCTCCCATCCTTTGCTAGAGCATGCCATCTGCCTCCCCATGTGAGAAATGGATGCACAAGCAGAGAGGCATTGAAACATTAATGTTCAGAAAGTTAAGTGCAAAGGAATGCACATGAGAATGACTTTTAATTCATGAAGGGTGAGAAGGATGTTCTTTGAAGATTGGGCACTGCACAAATTTGGCACAGGTTCATTCTTACTGAGATAATCTGTGCAATTGAATGTTGATGTTTAAGCACTCATACAGAGTAGGCCTTAATGCAAACCCAGAGGTCCTCAAGCTCATTAATGAAAAAAACCATAGTAAAAAATATTTCCAGCCAAGCACCGCAGCTGTGCATCACAGTCCAGTGCTCTTGACTGCAGCCTGGGGGAGCAGCCTTCAGTGTTCAGCTCTGCCAGTGCCCTGCCAGCTTCCCCAGAGTGTGTCTTGGCTCCCCCAGTGTTGGTGGGAGATTGAGCTTTTGTTTCCTGAATGCTTCAGATGTGCTGATGGAAAGAGCTCTGTGAGAGCCCACAGAGGAAGCCTTGGCCCGCTGCAGGAAGGTGGGAGTTGTTTGCTCAGCCTAAGCTGGCTGTGCAGCAGCCCTTGCTCATGCTCTCATCTCAGCAGCTGCTCAGCTCACGTTTGGTGCAGTGCTGCTGTTACTCAGCTCCTGTTTGGCTCAGGGTGAGCAGAACAATGTCATACTTAGCTGGGAAAGTACTGACAAACCCACACTGCTTTAGGCCATAGTCCTCTGCATGTTGCCTTTGCTTAGTGTGTTATGAATGTACAGCAACCTGCAAAGAACCACACACAAGTTTATCTAAACTTTTCACTGAAAAGGTGGCCAAACATGGGAAGAGGCTGCCCAGGGAAGGAGTGGAATCACCATGCCTGGAAGGGTTCCAAAGACATGTAGAGGTGGCACTCTAGGAAAATGGTTTGATGGTGGATTTGTTAGTGCTGGATTAATGGTTGGACTTGATCTTACAGGTCTTTTTCAACCCTAATGATTCCATGATTCTCAGAACAGGTAACATCCCTGGGTTACCTGACACTTCTAAACCCACAAACAGATAACATTTTTTCATGTACGTTACTGTTAACTCTTTTTCAGTTCCCTTTTCTAGTGGTTTTAAGGTGGTTGAGAACTCGTCCTTCCTCATCCCACTCCCCTTTCCCTGCTAGACTTAGGAGACACTCGCCTTTGACTGAAGTGGCAGCTGGAAGGGACGCTACAGCTGTTAATTGCTGAGTCCTGACTGCCTGAAGAGAAGTCACACACTGTTTTGGGGCGATTGCATCAGCAGGAGCAGCATCAGCCAGCAGTGTCTGTGCACAGGAGCCGGGACGCTGTGAGGCAGGAGCCGGCAGTGGGAACATGGAGCTCACACACCCTCTCAGTCCTGGCACAAAATCCTCCTTAGATTTTTCTATTCATTGAGTCTCTTGTTTCTCCTACTACCTGCCAAGACGCAGGAAAAAAGCTGAGATCTGAAGTTTCAAGGCACCAGAAACTTGCTTTTTTGAAAAGAAAATAAGAAATTGCTGCACTCCTGTATTCCGTAGTGACAGTAAGTAGGCAGATCCTTCTGCATCAGATATAGGCAGGGCTGACACTGATGTCTGTCATTAACAATAATTAGGCAGTACTGGCAAAATTTTGACCGTTGTCCCCATCTGAAAATCTGATACTAGACCTTTTTAAATTTTCAACAAAAAAACCAAGCTATTTCAGAAAATGAAAGCAGGAAATATTTTTTGTGTGTGCAAAAAAGGGATGCTACAGTGAAACTTATCATATCTTTATGACTGTGGGGTTAGCACTGGTAAGAAGTATTGCCTTTATGTCTGGGATATTTTATTTTATGTTCCTGTAGAAGTTTCCATATGTGAAGAAACCGTGAACTTTGTAAAATTCTGATCTCTTACAAGAAACTCATTGAAATTTGGCAGCTAACTTCTTCCCAGATTCTCCCAGCTCTTATTCTGCTTGAGGTGAAGGGTCTTGGCTGGACTTTCCTAGAGACAATTTCTTCCCAAGGAATGTCAGGAGGCTGGAAGAGAAGAGTTTCCTCCTTGACGCCCCAGGGAGGAGGAGGAGGAGTGGGTGTGTATGTGGGAGGAAATGGGACAGTGCTTCTCCAAGTCAGATGTGCTCATCACTTCTAGCTGCAGACAAAGCCAATGAGAGCTGTGCTGTGGACTGATAAAAACCTTGAGAACAGAAAAATATGGTGTCCTTATTCTGAGATGTCAAAAATTAAATTGTTCTTTTGATCCAGTCCTCTCAGCCTCGGTTCCTCCCTCAATATAATAAATCCAGGACTGCTCTGATGTCACAGCAGATTTATGAAAAGGAATTTGTGTGTGTCTGTGAAGTGTGCAGGGGTTTGTCACGTTGGGAGTGAGGAAACCAATGGCCTTATTTTCCCAGCAGGGTTTTGAAGTGTGCAGCAAGGTTATACTCAGTGCAGATACGGGGTGCAGCTAGGAGGAAATATACTCAGAGGTTTGCCCAGCGTGCCTCATTCTCTCTGTGCAATGAGTTGTGAAACCTGTAAAAATAATAATATATGTTCACTTAAAATTAAAGACTTCATCGTAATGCATGAGCACAGGGGTGGCAAATGAAGGTCTGTGCATGTGCAATTATTGAATAACTTTCTAAATTACAGCATCTTGCTAAAGCAGCAGAGGCTCAGGCTAATTTAGGGAGTCATGGAAGAGGTCTGTAATACTGCTTTGTGCAGAAGTTACCTCCTGTAACAAGATTTTATTTTCTTTACCAAGACTTGGTGTATTTACTTCAATTTTTATTTTCTGGATTCAGGAAAGGGAAGGGGGAAAATAATTCTTAGGGGTTTTTGCAGGGCAGAGACCACTTGCTGCTTTGCAATTGTATATTACATGGCACCAGGGCCACCATTCTTGGTGGCTGTTTGGTCCTACCCTATGAAACATGAGAAATAATGTTTTGAGCTCCAGATTGCAGTGACATTTTATGTTTATGCATAAATATAAACTCATGTGCTTTAAAGAGCGTTGTACTTTAATTTATTGTTATGTTTTCATTTAATGGCCACATTAATAGAAAATTCTAATTTTTTTCTACAGAATTTTCTAACAAACCTTTTCTCAGGATGTGTGTACAAAATTTGATAACGAGGCCTTTCCAGAATCTCAAAAGCTGAGATGCCTTTACCTCAAATAAGGACTATTTGGATTTCATTTCTATTTTTGTGTGAAGACATTGGAGAAAAGAAATAGGGGTGAAATCTTGACTACACATAAAATTAATTTTTCCACAGCTTTCAATGACACTGGAATTTTGCCTTATGTGTAGGAAAGAGCATTTAGCTGTAAACATTAGGCCTTTGTTTGCTGCATTTCATTCTCTCGAGAAGGTTCATAGACATGTTTCTCAGTCTCATCTGTACATTTTTATCTATGGCTTCTGAAGTTGATGCTGTTATGCAGAAGCAGCACCTGCCTCCTGTTTTTCATATACAGAAACCCCTACAAGGCTGAGATATGCCCGAAAGGATAAACTAAGAAAGTGCATTCACAGTGGAGGGAGCTGGGCACTTGACTCACTCTAACTCTTTATAATCCCCATCCATACAGAGCACACCATAAAATCAGTTACTACATTCCTGGACTTTCAGTGGACATTGGAGAAGTCAGACACTGCTGCCAATAAGAGTATGGAACACTACTTGTTTGCTGGACCATTTAAGAGCCCCGGGCAAGGTTGTGGCAGCATAAAATAGTTTTGTTTATCTGCAGTGACCTTTCTTGAACTCTAAGAGGAAATCACTGTGCTGAAATCTCCATTTTAGTGCAGGTGAATTGGGTGCAAATTCTGTAACAACACAAAAACATTTATTTCCTGCTGCAGCAACCCAAGTGCCCCGTCCCTGGAAGTGTTCAAGGCCAGGTTGGATGGGCATTTGAGCAACGTGGTTTAGTGGAAGGCAGGGGCTTGGAACTAGATGGTCTTAAAAGTCCTTTCAACCCAAACCATTCTGTTATTCTATGAAATCTATCGTGGGTAAATTTCCACAATGCATTTAATCTCTGGCATCCACCTGTAGAGTTCTTTTCCAAATCAGCTGAGACAGAAACCTCAGAAAACCCTTCTGGGAAAAGGCAGTCACATGGGCAAACTCTGGTGTACCACAAAGATAGTTTGCCATCTCCAAGATGGGAACAAGGCCAACATGAAAAAATATGGAAATATGGAATTGACTTACTCCAGTCCTTGTAAGACATGTAAGATATTTCATACAGGCAGTTTAATTACACTACCCTCTGTTCCTATTTTCAAATTACAGACAGGAAGAGCAGCCTATGGCAGAGAGGAAAATGACATTAGGATGCTTGGCAGTGCTGCTTGGATTCATTGCAGTAGTGCCCAGTGACCTTTCTCAAGGATAAAGACCTTATCCACTGCTCAGTGGGAAAACTGTAAAACACACAACACAGCCTCTGTCCCAAGGAATCTCACAAGACAAACATGACCAATAGTCAAAGCAGGGAGGTGAGGAGAAAATTAGAATTTAAGTTAAACAGAACCTTTCCCTGACAGCTGTCCTAGATTATAGAGGTAGGCAGTTCCATTGAGGTAATTTTGAGAGTCTTTATGTTATATTGCTGGATACTTGGTTTTCCTTTGTTACAGGACATGTCTAAACATCAAGAGATGTTTGTTCCAAAGTATTCCTTTGCTTGGCTTAATAAACCATTAGAAAGATAAGAAATGTAATAATAATATAATTTTATTTTTTGTGTTCCAGAGGCCCAAAATTTAATAACAGAGGAACACTACATTTCATGTTATTTATGTTGGACTTTTGCTCCAAAGCAACTTCAACAAATAAAACCAGACCAGCATAAAAGCAGAAGAAACATCCTGCAGAAAAATAAATTGATGATCCGGGCACAAATCATATTTATTAGAATGATTAGGGTTATGGACTTTGAGAAAATACAATATCAAAAGCAAGTTTTCAGCCTGTGCAACTGTGGATGGTGGTCTCATTAGAGAGAGCCTGACCTTAAATTGTGCAAATGGGCTTGCTACAGATAAGAATTACTTTTTAGAAGCTAATTAAGAGTATTAGTGTTCCAACCATGGGATTATATTATAATGTCAGTTTAGACAGCAGGATCTTCAAATGCCCACACATTCATAGCACTGCTATGCTTATGGAAGATTAGGACATAAGTGATCTGGAAAAGAACTGGAATCAAAAAACCTGGCTCCATTATTGAGTCTTTCATTGATTTGTTGGGTAAAACTTATTTTTTACCTGTTTGGGCCCCAGTAAGGATGTGGAGACTCATGAGTGGAATTGTGGTATAAAGAGGATGACACTGTCCCCAGAATCTCCTGAGTGGCTCAGAGCTCTCTCTGTTGTATGGACAACAGCAGGATAATAACTTCTACCAACCAAATGGAACTCTTTTTCTCCAAACCTGAAAACTTGTCAGTCCCAAAGTGACAGAAACTGGGAACAAATGGGAACAAATGGTTCTTTGGTAGATTGAAATCCAGTTAGACATCAAAATGAGATGTTGGCAGAAAACTTCCTAGCAGCTGCACCTCAGTCTCTTTGGAAGAAGCAGGTCGTTCTCGTGAGCAGATGTAGGTGGCAGAAAACAGTAACTAGGAGACAATCATCTGTGGACTTCTTCTTCAACCCTGTCTCAAGGAATTCCTGCCAACTCTGTGCTCTTCTCCTGGCTAGCACAAATATCCTGAGGCATGTACACGTACACTGAGACCAGAGAGAAATATTACTTCTGAGGTAGCAGACTTTCACAGGTTCTCTTGAGCTCACTCTCTGTAGCTTAAAAAAAGGTCTGATGAAATTGAAGCATTATTTGTATTATGATATTATACTCTTTTTCATTAGTAAATTCAAGGAGTTCTTAAGTTGTATGCATGGCTGAGAATGTTTTATTGGTTGTTTTTTTTCCATGAATAAGATCCACTTTAACAGCTGCACAATATTTATTTTCTCACAGAGGGATTAATATGGCATAAAATAGTGAAGGTTTTGTCACATTGCTGTATTCACTGCCAACTATAACCTGATTTGGGATAACATATAGAAGTACATCAGGGAACATCTGATTTTATAGCTTTTAAATTCAGTATAATATAAACTCAGCTCTCTTACCGAGAATTAAAGTCATTGCAGGACAGAGGATTTTTGAACAAAGAACAAATCCATTATTCATTATACAGAGTTCCAGACACAGTGTTTTTCCTTTAGATTCATTGCCTTTGTGTAATAGTGCCTTTACTTGACAAAGTTTGGGTTTTTCTCATAATATTAAAGTAACTTCTCTGAGTAGTGATTTTTATCTTGAGGTTTTTTTTGGGTTTTGAAGGGGTTTTTTTAACCAAAATGTTTCAAAGAGATTTATTGACCATGTAATGTGATAGTGAGAAATCAGAAGGAGGAACATGAGATCTGAGTCCCAAACTCTGCATGTTTGAGACAAATTAGAAATTATGGATGTGATTTCCAGTGTCAAAGTCAGTTCCACTATTTGCTACAGAAGCCCTGTAAGTTTTAACCAGGGACTGTCCATTAAGGAGATTGCTCCCAAATAATGAGCAGTAAATACTAACAACCTGTGAATTAACTAAATCCTGAAAGAAGTGGATGCCAAACACAATTTAAGCATGACTGAATACCAGTTTTTTAAAACGCATCAGAACTAAACATTTAGGAGTCAATGCTAAGTGCCATCAGACCAACAAGGCCACTCCTGTTTGTGGGATCAGGACTATGGAGCTTGGGGAAAGAAATAGACACAGATTCTGGAAACTTCAGCATACATTATATAAGAAATGCTTCTGCAAATGAATTACTTTGTTTCCTGTCTAGATCTGAATTAAATAATTTTGAAAATTATGGTCCCAGCTTTGTTTTTCTCTCTGGACCAAGGCCATGCACACCCAGAAAAAGCTATGGGCCTTGTTCTCCACTCCTCAGCTTAGCAGTAGCTCTCCTGTCAGCCAGGAGATGTTCATTTCTCCCCTTCACCTAGCCTAATCGTAAATCCTAACCACTTGTTTTTGAATGGAACACAATGTTTTTCAGTCTGCCTCATCATTCATTTTGTTGCAAAGGGAAAACTAATGTCTCTGAGGAGAAACCTTCATGAGGGGATGTGGCATAAAATTTTTCTGAACTAACAAATAGTCAACAACTTCATTTATATATTTCTTTCTTGGCTTGTGCTTCTTGCTAATGGGATGTAGCATCAGAATTTGTTTTGCCTTCTGCTGGCACTCCCACATTCATTTTACATTAGGTCTCTATTACTTGTACATATTGCACCCTGTATGTTTCAGGGTATATTGAGGTTTTCCCTTTTAAGTGACTAATTAAGTGCATGGTGCCCTCTGACCAGAAGCGTTTGTAGAGAGGCTGAAAACAGAGACCAAGTTTCGAGACTCCAGGTTATCTTATCAGAGATTGTAGTAGTATGTATTTAAACCCTGCTGGTGTGCACTAGCCAAACTCTCACTCGGGACCAGGATTCTACACCTGAATCCAATTGGGACTACCTCAACCTAAAGTGCTTGTTAACCTCCTCCAAACAGCTGTAGCTGCAGTGCAGGCACAAGCCCTGTAAATCTAGCCCTGGGAGGAGCTAAGGTTGGTTGGGGGTGGTTGTTCTTGGAGCTCTGCTGTGAGAAATCATAATTCAAGAATCAGAAGACTGTGAGCTCTGGCACAAGTGGTGACCCCGATGTGATACCACCACTCAGCATGACAACCGCTGTGGTANCCTCAACCTAAAGTGCTCATTAACCTCCTACAAACAGCTGTAGCTGCAGTGCAGGCACAAGCCCTATAAATATAGCCCTGGGAGGAGCCAAGGTTGGGGGGTGGTTGTTCCTGGTTGCTGTGTGCTGCGTGTTGCTGGAGCTCTGCTCTGAGAAATCATAATTCAAGAATCAGAAGACTGCGAGCTCCGGCACAAGAGATCACTGAGAAACCTCAGGATGTGGCAGCAGGTCCTTAACCTCCCTCACATCCATGTTCCCTCAGGTCAGAGAGCAGACATGCAATCTGCAGTGCAATAGGCATTTGCAGCACAAAAACATGGCAGTACGGAAGCTTACATGTGACAAAGTAGTAGAAAATGAAATTTGCAACGAAAAATGTGAATATCCTGCCTTTGGATACCTGCACAGCAGCTTGATACTGTTTTGGTGCTTGCTGGTTGGTGGAAAGCTTCAACAATGGTTTTAAAATAATTTTCTTTGCTATTATTATTATTTACTATTATTATTATTGTTATTATTATGTACTTTTAAATGAGCTTCAGTTACTGATGTATTTGTGATATATTCAAGGACGTTTTTTCCTTGATGATACCAAAGGGAGGGAGAGAAATCTTGTTACAAAACTGGAAAAAGTAGCCTGATACAACTCAGTGACTATAAAGTCATGAGTGCTTTTTGGACCCATGGCTGACAACTTACAAATGGCATCTGTGCTGCCATGACTGTGAAACTCATTATTTGGGAACTACCTGTTTAATGGACAGTCCCTGTCTGGTTTGTTACAATATCCATTAATAATAGCTGTAACCAAAAGTACTTCTGTAGCAAAAGGTGGAGCTGCCTTTGACACTGGAAATCAAATTTAGGTGGTTGGTAGAGATCTGTTTGTCTGAATGTTGTTTTAGCTGAGCGTTAAAGTAGCTGAAAGTTTATTAAAAAAAATATTTTCACAAAGCAAGCAGACAGTTGAAATCACTGCTGCAAATTCAGTGGGCTCTGGAAGGAAGCTTTTGCTGTGATTGATCTGAAAGGTTTAGAAACCCCTTCCAGAGCTTTCCCCCCTCATTTTTTCAGGAGCTGTGTGCTTTTTCCTGTGATCCCAGCATCTGTTTCCTGTTCTTTTTGGTTCCTTTTCATCACTGAAAAAGAAAGGGCGAGACAAAGAAAAGAGACATGATGAGGGAAAAGGGATGTTATTAGTTTAACATTTTTATGGAAACCTTTTTGATTTCTAATGAAGGTGGTTTTTTTTAACACCCAAAGGAAATAGTTCATTTTTACCAACCTGTAGTGCACAGACTAGTGCTTTCATTTTCTCCTGTGGAGAATAAATTAAGTGAGGCTCATCTACCTTCTTTATATGCAAATACATGTAACTAAATTCTCAGTGCCTAATATAAAAACATGAAAGGACTCAAATCCCTCAAACAGAAAATTTAGGAATAGCTCTGCAACTGGCCTTAGTGTTGGCTCCACTGACCAAACATGCTGAGGGCACCATTCATGTCTCTGAGCCTTCAGAGCTACTTCAGGGTATCAGGCCTGGCCTCCAGCTGCCTGTCCAGAAGGATGTGACTTGCTGAAAGGTCCTCAGACACTTCAGAGCATCTAGATGGCACTAGCAGCCTGTATTTAAGCACATGAACTGAGCTTCAGGGGTATGATTCAGCTTCAAAAGTAGGCATTTGCATGTCTACAGTGTGCTCTAGGTGTCTACAGTCTCATACTGAACAGAGACCCGGGTCTGAATTTGCCTGCACACAAATATCTAAAGGTCTGTGGAATACCCAGGAGCATCTCTGTGGGGCTGGCAGATCCCAGAGTGGGTGAGCTGAACCCCTTCCAGCCTCCCTCAGCTGTGCTGGGTTTCTGCACGTTGCTCACAGCCACATGCCTCTTCTGGAGATGTTTCCATCAAGGAATCTCAGTCTGGAGCTGGCAGCCCTGGGTGGCACCTGAGCTCTCACACCCCACAGGCTCAGCCAGGAACAGATGGGGGAAGTACTGCAAAGCAGGCCCTGACTGTCCGGGTGGCAGCTCAATAAAATGACAGCCGTGTCCCCTTGTTTGACAGGCGTTCCTGAGAAATCAAGGAGGAGAGCCAGGATGGCTCAGCAAGGGTGGAAGGAAGGAGCATCACTATTCCCTTTAACCTGAGCGCTGGTAACAGCCATGACCAAGTGACTCCCTCTAGCTCTGAACACTTTCTACTCCTGCTGCTGATCTGAGTTTGGCAGGCAAACTGTTCATAAAATTGATTTATAAGGGAAGAGGTCACAGGAAATCCTTTTACAACACAGTTCATCGTGTACATAACTAGGAGGCCAGAGCGAATTTTTGACACATACACCCAGCCTACTTTTTAGAGTGGTGAGTGGGTAAATCTGCATCATTCTCTGAATTGCACTGAATTAACATTGCACTGAGAAATGATCTACTTGTAGAGATTCTTACCTGACTCCCTGAACTGTATTGAGGCTAATAGTTTCAGGACCACTCTTCTGAGATATAGGAATCCCTTTAGTTGAAAAATAGAGAAAGCTTGAATTTTAAGTATCTCAGAAAGTTGTTATTATTATTATTATTTACAAGGAGAAAAAAAATTACCTAGATATTCAGGTGACAGAAAACCTTGAGAAGTTATACAATGAACAATAGACCACAATTTTTTGTTTGTATTTTCTCATACAACAGGTAGGGAAACTGAGGCATAGTACAATTGCAAGTTTTCCATGGAATCCCTCAACAAGAAAGGCTGATGTGAGCCTCACATGTGTATCTTTAAATTTGTCTCTTCTACCCAGGAGTCAGATTGAAGTAGGAGTGTGTTATGACTCTCTTCTCTAGTAAACCCCGAAATGCACCAGGAGAGTGTGTGCAGTTAATTACCAAGTTTTAGTTTAAGCTTCTCCAACTAAATCTCCACAGCAAAAATGTAGGAACACTCCAGACTAGGAGTACTAATGAAAGGAAATGCATTCCTTGTCTCAGTGAGCGAAATGAAGTGGACACTTCCTCATCTCTTCACTAAATTCTTGATGAAGAAGACTCAAGACTAATTTTCTAAGTTCCCGACTGTGAAACATTACACACTTAATATTTTAATAACATTGTAACCCTCCCACACAGGGGAAGAATAGATTGTGACCCTCCTTTTCACAGTATTACTGATTTATACCCAACTGAGATGAGAGACTCTGGAGGTTTATCATAAAAGTGATGACCCAGCAACTTGTGGGGCTGTGATAAATATTGCAGGAGATATCCATACATGAAAAAATCTTTTATAGCACATTAATCACTGCTAAATTAATGCTGTGGGATGTTTTACTCTTTTGTAAGTACTAAATGATTCATTACAAAAGCTGATTTACTCTGAACTTTGACCTGAACCTTTGGAAGGATGAGAACACAGAGATTCAGGAGCAGCCAAACTTCACTTTGCATGTGAGCACCTTGTGTTTTTTTCCTGTCCTCTTTTCCTTCCCATAAGCTTTCTCTGGATTTCCCACCTTAAGGAGTGTGGGTGAGCTCATGCACAACTTAGAACTACAGAGTGTGAACATTCACCTCTTTAATTTATAATGCTGGACCTCAGACACTCCAGCAGCATTTCTCTTTTTCCCTCACAGATCTTTATTCCTCTTGATACTTTTTTCCTGCCCTGGGCTTAGCCCGAGCCTTAGGCAATGTTCATCTGAGTGGATGCAAAGGCATGATTCATCTCTGCAAAGGCAAGCATCTACTCTGACAAGTGTGACACCCTGAACTTGTGGCTCCACAAGCCTTTCTTCAGCTAGAAGGGGAATGTACAAAGGAGCCTTCACCTTTATAGCCATCCCTGGCAAATACTGCTCGGATGACATTACGTTCTTGCAGTTGAGAAATTCCAATTTTAGCTAGGCTACCCTACATCGGAGCTTCCCATCTAATCAATGAAGAGAAACAAGTCCTTGGGGGAATATTTCTCTCACCCTAAAATAGGGCAGAGAAGCTGTGAAAGCTGTGATCTACAGGCACCTGCTTCTCTTCACAGTCTTTAAAAAAAAAAAAAGCCAAGGCAATTTGCTCAGATACAGACATTTATAGATAGATGAGGTGATCTCATCCCTCAGCATCAGTTTCAGCCATATGGACCATGTGAGATGCTTTAGGGCATCGCGACTTCCCCCAGTTGTCCCCTTAGGAAGACCCTGATCCTGTCCTTCAATTAGCCAGTCCTGCAGATCTCTGGATCATGTGATCCTTGAACATGTCCAGTGGCACTTGACACCCATATGTGGGTAAATGAGTTGAGTCCTTGGTATCACTTATTTGTACTCCTCCACACACTTTGCACTGTTTCTATTTGAAATAGGAAAACAATCCCGCTTGTCCACATTTTAAGAAAGACCCTATTTTTTACAAGAGCCTGCTGCAAATGCAGCAAATTAGAATCAAAGCTGAACTTCTGAATTGCGATCTCCAAAACCAAGATTCTTTTTTACCACTGACGGGCAAGTAGATCAGCAGCTCAGGCAATCCAGTTGCAGGCCAGTGGTGTCCAGGCTAGAAGGGTTTTGGCTGTGGCTGACTACAGATAACAGACATTTTCAGCATCCTGTGGACCATGGCTGACCTTCAAGTGCTTGTTTCTTTCCTTGGCTGACCCAGTTTATTTGCTTCACTCAGTTTGATTTCCTTGGCAAATGTGGAAACTTTCTCCTCACTTTTACTACTGCCCCAGCAAGCAACATCTGATGAGCTGTGGGCATCTGCCAGCGGTAGCTGCTGGCACAGGTCTTCTCCGTGCAGGTGTCTCATTGCACTCTCATGTTACAGCTGAACACCCGTGTGGCATAAGACATTCAAGGATTTATGGAAAGCAGGACAGTATCTGAATGGAAAAAAGCTTCTGGTTTCAGAATTCTTTTTAATTTTTGATGGGAGAGCTTGAAACAGAGAATTTGGGTGTCTCCTGTAGATTGTTCAGTGAGGCTTTGCTTTTGTTCCAGAACATCCTTGCTAGCAAACTGCATAACTAAAACAACAGGAATTTATGACTGCACCAGATTAGGAAACACACAGACAAGTAGGATGACCAGAACAGATAGAATATCTTGTATCTTTTTATAAAATGATCAGTGTATGTCACAATTTAGACTTGATTCTTCATACCGAGTATAACTCGACCACAGCAAACCTAGAACACAGATCAGAATGCACTGATGCCCTCTTATTTGATGCTGGGTAAACTAAGTTTTAAGATAACAATCCCTCCGCTTAACTGAGAGGTAAAAATACAGAAAACTTTTGCTGCATTTCAGCAATGCTGGAAACTCTTTCTATTCCTTTTATTGTAGTCTCCCATTTTCCTGTCCATGTCTGTATTTTTGAACTTTTGCAATATCCAACCACACAAAAAAACTCATACAGTAGGTTGGCTTAAAAGAAAAGCAACCTTGTAAACATTTTGCTGGATGTTTTAAATGTTAATGAGCCAGAGTGAAGCTCTTGCTGTGGGCAACCCACGCATCCCTGCAAAGTGTAAACAGCAAGAAGGAAGGGGAATTACAGAGGATGGTATAAGGTGGTATAATTATCTGTAATGGGCTGGAATTACTGAAGGGAAGATTTGGGCACGTTTTAGGGAAACGTCTGGGAGCACTGGTATGATGGGGCTGTTCTTGGCTTTCTTGGATCAGTGTTGCTGCAATGGACAACAGAGAACCTTGTTAAAGGGCAGGGAAGTGTCCCATAAGAAAAAGTTGTGCAGCAGTAAAGTACTGTATTTATAGAGAGGTTCTCTACATCCAGGCTGCTTTTTTGGTCCCATCCCTGCCATGTGATAATTTTATATCTGGCAACAACAGAAAAGGGAAGTGCTGGTTACCACCACTGAAACTGTTAATTACTCTGTCTGCTCTCTGCCTCATACAGAACACTCTGAAGGACAAGGTTAACAGACCGTTTCTTGCTCCTGAGGTCAAAACAGAACAACTGTTGCATCCATAATACAAACAATGTCCATTTCAGCTTTTCTAGGAAACCTTCAATTTACTGACGAGATCCCCTGTGTTGTCCATACACCAGAGACCTAAGCTACTGAGGTGAGGAGCCATAGCTCAGAGCCCTTTCATGCATCTTGATGAGCAGCCCTTCCCAGACAAAAAACTGTAGCATCATTGGTCAACAGTAGAAGTTTTTTAAAGAAAATTCTTTTTCTTTGAGATATTTTGCTGTCATGAGGAGAAAAGAAATCAAGAAACTGCCGAAATTTCACACAATTTGTTAAATAAAGAGAAATTGTGGCTATTACTAGAGTGAAACAGGTGGTTATGTTCATGCAAAGTTATAAAATGTTGGAAAGGATGTCTTGATTCTGAAGTCAGACTGCACTGAAATCTAATTGGTAATGTAATTTTAGAAGAAACTAAAGCAATTGCAGAAGTGATTTCCCACTAGGAAAAGTCTGTGGGAAGCCAGACCTCCCTGCCTCTTATCACAACTAAAGGAGCCTTTTAGAGAGGGAGTCTTCTCAGGTGATTGGACAATGATATGAGATGGGACCTGAAATTTTCCTTCCTGCTCTCTCTGGTTCAAATCATGGACCTGACCTTGAAGCTTTACTTTCTTAGATGAAAAAGAACCACAAAGAGAGGGTGAACGTTACCCTAATCTACATGTGGGAACTGTGGAACCGTGTCACAGGTGGTGTGACAGCACCTGGGGTTAACGGGGAGCAAAAGAGGCCCAGGTAGCAAATGCAGAGCATGTCTCACCCTCGCTTCTCTAGGTTAGCAATGATTAGGTATGGAAAGTGGAGCAATTCCCACAGGAAGCTGGAGAGGCCAGGGAGAGCCTGGCAGCTGGAGGGGGCTTATAATCGAATCTCTTTGTGCTGTCTCTCTCTGCCTTTTTTATTTTAATCAAATGTTTTGTTTCTGTTGAAATTGGTACAGGCATCCCTTAAAAATGGCTCCATTGTGAAAGATTCTCATTTTCCTGCCAAAAGTCATTTTAGTGGGACATGCTGGAAAATCCTTTTGTTGGCTGGCAATCCCTCCTTGTGGAAGACCAGCTGCTCATTTCTGGTAGCAGAGCAGGTATTAATTCCTCAAGGGCAATTCACTGTCGGGGCCAAGCCTGCCCAAAGGCAAGTGCAAAAGCCTAGGGAAGCCACTGGGAAGGATGGCACAGATTTAAAGACAAAGACTTTTGGCTGCAGCAGTGTCTGTCTTTGCCTAGGAAATGATTCACAACCTTGTGGCAGCGTGCAGGGCAACTCCTCTTCCTGTTAAGAACATTTTTGGCCATGCTGGGCCCCATCACATCAGCCTGTAGTGCTTCTTTGGGCTTTGCCATTTCTCCTCCAAGTCAGGACCTTTTGACTGACAGCCAGTTCAGCCAGTTCTCTAGAAGGGGTTGTGAGAAACACACCTGGGCAGACTGGCCTCATGGGGACAGAGATGGTTGATGTCATCTGTCAGGAAATCAGTCAGTAATGTACAAAACTCTGAATACTGCAGGCTTATTGGCAGGAGTTTCAGATACAGACATCATAGAGGCACCAATAAGCCTATGACACCTAATGAGGCAGTTTTCTCACCAGGGGCTGCTTCATTCCTTTCATCTAGTATCTCTGTTCCTGGCTGCTCTTCACTTCCCTCTTCCCTCCCCTCTCTTTAGTGAAAATAAGCAGAATTAATTTCTTTCCTTTAATATAGATGTTGGTTGTCTTGGGAAAAACCTACTTCATCTGTCTAGGTAATGAACCCTCTGTTAAGAGCTATGGTATTTTTAGGAGTTGCTTGCATACATAATCACGCTTTGCATTGCCAGATATTTTATAGCACACCAGATTTTCCAACGTTGTCAGACTCTCTTTATTTCTTTACTGATAAATAGGCATATATCTCTCTGGCAGTGATGATAAGCTTAGCTGCAGGAGCTACAAGAGTAGAAATCAGAGACCAAACATGACACTTTTTTTGTACCAGCAGTCCTATTCTCCATCATCCTGCTAAAGCTGGTAGAGAGGCTCTAGACTTACACAGGGGAATTTGAAGAATATAGATTTCTGGGAAACTAAATGTGTCACAGACAGTGGCAGCAGCTACCCTACACTTAACACAGTGAATGCTGGACTGCTTTGTGTCTGAGAGAAAAGAGCTGAATTAATAAATAGCTGTCTGCCCGTTCGAAAATAAGCTCTAATATGCAATTAAAGTGAAAGATTTTCCTTCTGAGGATGTGGGGAGCTGTTAGATAAAATTATAGGAGGACCAGATGTGAAAAGTACTGCTATTTAACACATTTAAACATGAGGATAATTAAAAGAAGTGAAACATATAGAGTCTGTCTTTAAAGGGGAATGCATTTTTAAGCTCCCCTGCTAACATCTGTATCACTAGGGAGAGTGTAAGGACTAGCTATGCTGCATGGCAGAGAGATGACTAATTACAGAACACACACACACTTGGATTTCCTTAATATAATAATGAGAATTTATTCAGCAGTGGCAGGGAACAGCAAGCTCAGTGCTGCAATATTATTATTATTTATTTCTATTCCAGTGCTGCACATAGGAATGAATGGAAATGGGACTCCCCATCATGCTGGGTGCTGCATAAGCACAAATTGGGTGATTGACTCCTGCAGCTTAAACACTGTTCTCTGTAGCCATCTCCTGTGGGGATTAGAGGGCAGCTCCAAGGATGTTGGAGCAGGTAGCTTTTTCCCTTTGACTGATAGGAATTAATTTTCCATTAGGTGTGTCAAAAGTTTGACCAGTTGAGCACTAGCAGAGGGGTCATGTAGAGCTGAGGATGTACATGAAAGGGTACAAATGGAAGTTGCATTGGACAAGCAGGCTGGTAGCACAGGCATATAAATTAAACTATTCATAATCCCTGGATGAGGAGGTTGGATTATTGCAAGAACTGCTTATTTCAGGGAAACTTAGAAATTCAAAATTCCTGTGGTTTCCTACATGTCTCAGAGACTATGAAACACCTAGCAACGTGTCTCCATAATGTAACCAGTTCCTAATCCTCTCCCTTTTGTAGGGACAGGATTTGTTTATCCGCCTGGAAAAGAAAGGGATTTGAATAAAATTGAACCACAGACCAGCCTAATCCCAGGTGATGGGCAGGAGACTCAAATGCTTTTCTCCATCTCTGTCCTCTGCTTTGGGAGCACAGTGCCATGCTCTCCTGCTGTGGACAACCCTGCAGCAGGCTGACAGCAGAAGACATTTCAGAGGAGCCCCACTGGTTAAGGCTCATTCCCAGCTGCAGCCCTGTGCCATAATCCTTCTACTGCCACCTGTGAAATGAGACAATGGGTAGAATCTCACCTGTGGGGTCACAAAAATATCAAGAAGTTTACCTACAACTGAGACATCTGTCGAGGGGAAAGATTTTTGTTTGGATGGTATTTCCTTACACTAGGAAGTCTCAGGTCTTTTGCAATCCTATTGATTTGCAGACTATGATGTAGATTGTGTAGAGTAATAATTGAGAAAGGAAATCAGGACACATTTAAGTCATTATTGTCACCAGTATTTCTTTGTTTCCAGGGAATTCTTGCAGTATTTATTACAATTGCGCTTTGCTAATAGCAGAGTCTTCATTATCAGAAAATATTTACAAGCTCAGGATCCTCTTCCCAGTCCTTACCTGAATTGGATGCAAAGAAAGAGATTAAGACTAGGATAACTATATCCTGATCTTTTCCCAGGATATTTTCCCTGTTTTCTAAGACTTTTGGCTCAGTAATTTCTGGATTATCTTTTTTGTAAAGCCCATCTGTTTTCTCTCCCATTATATAATTGATTCTATCTACAGTCACTTATAAACATAGCATGTAATGAATGACCTCATTTTTTTGGTTATCTTTTTTAACTTGCTGGTTTTATGTTATTCCTTCTATTTTGCTGGGAAAGGCAGCCGGAAGTTGTTCAACCTTTCCCTGTCTCAATGCAATTTATGACATCACAGATCTTTTTCATATCAGTTATTTAATTTCCAGGCAAGTAAATGAAGTAGTTCCTCAAATGGGGACTGTCAGTGTACTTTGGGAGGTATAACACTATCCTGGAATGAACCATGTTTGTTGGGAATGTTATAGGTTTCCTCTGTCACTAATTGGAATGTATATGTAATTGGGTTTACTTTGGCAAGTCTGCAGTAATCAATATCTTTGGTCAGGATTCAATACTGACTCCTTAAAATTCTGGAGTTATCAGCATTGCCTGAGAATGCAGTGCTGTGTGATGGAAATGATTCAGTTGCCTAAACACAGGTGTGTAGTATGAGAAGTCCTGAGTTATCCAAGATAATTGTGCAGGAAAAATCAGATGGGGTCTGAAGGGGAACTTAGATCCTGGAATCTTCTCTGGGCTTTCTGAAGGCCAGATGAGATAACCCAGGAAATTTCAGGTGACATGTTTTGTCTCCTTTTAGCCAAGTGATTCTCCTCTACACTGTGGAAAGCAAACCCTTCTTTATGAAGATACACATGTAAGGAATTAGGTGCTTGCTTTCAGATAGTTCAGTTTAAGAGATTTGTTGCCATGATTTTCACTTACAGATGATAATTTTTATCCTAATCTATATGAATAGAGAGGGAGCTTCAGCTGTGCTGTAAGCAACTGTTCACTGAATCCACATTTGGTTTGCATTGCTGTCATTTCTCTGGATGTTCTTGTGTGGCTTTATTTGTATGTTCTAATTAAAAGAACTTAGAAGATCTTGGATGTCTTCTTTATTTATGCATCTTTTAATCAGAAAATTCAATAGTTAAGAATTGGGGCATGTGAAGATACAGCCATTTAATCTCCTGCTGTGATCTTGTTATATGTCCCGAATTAATTGATACCAAGCCAAGTTAGAACTCGGATAAAAATGCCGTTAGGGATTAATCCTGGGTGTATTTGCAGGTCAGGCTGATGATTTAATATGTGTCAGCTGTACAAGACTGCTGAGTCTTGCATTTGTTCCTGTCTTGTGGTGCCAGACATCCTTGTCCTGGGGATACACACTCACTAAATACCCAGTGGTGCATTTTCCAGAAGAGGAGGTTTTGGTGTGGATGGTCCAGTCCATTTCCAAAGGCCTTGTGACATCTGGAGTTGCTGTCACACCTGTGTCAGTGGGGCCTGCTCTCTTTTGTCACCGCCAAGGCCAGATCCTCTGGGGCCAAGGAAACTCTCCCAGCTGAAATGGACACGCAACCATCTCTCCCAGTTGGGTTCCACAGATTGCTTCACAGGGGCAATACTCAATTCCCTACAGATAAGCAATCACATACATCAGTTGGATCCTTGAGAAAAGTTCTTTTTAAAAGCACACATATGATGATGTCATTTCCTTAAAGAAGACCACTGTGCCCCAATTTGTGGTTGTAGGAAGGAGAAGCTGCTTACAGTGGTGTTTTGGACACTTTTATCTTTCTGTTGCCATGGATGAGTGAAAAGAACAGATCTCTCCCTGTTACTGTTTGCCTGGAAAGAACAAAGATGTGGACAAAAGACTCTGCTGGTTGAATACCCATTTACTCCTGGAAGTAAATGGGTATTCAACCAGCTGTTTGGATGGCTGGAAGAGTAAAAAGGGTAAAAGGGCTGGGGACTCCCACAGGTTTCCAGCCTGTTCAGTTTTTCAACCTTTTTCCTTCACTTGCAGCCTGTGAGAAGGAAACACACTGACAAATATCATGAAAGACAGCATAACTCCACAGCAGTTTTCCTGCAGAGAGCTGAAATGAAGTTTTTCATCTTTTCTCTTGTGCTACCTCTGAAAACAAGGACAAAAGAGCCATTGTTTCTGACAAAGCTAAGATTTTCACCTGCGTTCTCCTGACAGTGATTCTGTGTAGCACAAATCAGAAATTATGAAAGAAGAATGCTTTGATACTCTGCTATTTATATGTATGCAATATTAAATGAATTAGAAGTGATACGTAGATGATTATAATGTGTCAGCATCTTGGAAATTATAGAAGTAAATGACACCCTTGCTCACAGACACCATATTGAGGAAAAGGCTTGAACATGCAAAAAAAAGGTGGGATCCCCATTTTCCCTGAAGGAGAGAAGGCTCAAAGTAAAGTCCATTGAGCCAAATCCTGCATCAGGTTTACTACTGCTGTATGTCTCTGTTATAGAGACATGGAGTTATGGGGAGGAGAACTTGATTGCAAACATTGTTTACTGTCAGATCCATTTCCCTGGTATTCTTTTTCTTAGTGTATTCTTCTGAGTTCTGCCTTTGGTCAGCTCCTCATGCCATTAAATAAACAGTAGATCAAAGTTATCTGTCCCTCTCTCACTCAAATACCTGTAAGAATGACAACTGAAATTGATCAGAAATTCATGGTTGGAGTTTCACCACCAATTTACACCAGCTGAGCATCTGATCCTAGTGCTGTTTTTTGGGGGTTTTTTATTACCTACATTTGATTAGAAAGCCCTTTCTTAAAACCCCTGTAAACATGTGTTCTTTAATTCTGTTTTAAATTCTCTGCAGACTAAGAATGTGTCTAATTTGTCCCTGCATAACGTGTCTAGAAGAATGCTTTTCAGTGCTAAAATGCTTTAGAGAGCATTTTTAAAACCCTTTATGGAGACACTAATGGAATTTTCCTCCTTTCTACCCAGAATTCCCCTTTCTGAAACTTAAAAAATATACCAAACAGCATAATGTAGAAAATGAATTGTTTAAAATCAGGCATCTTTCCTCTCCTTCCTTCCCCCATGTAAAGCAATTTTCTTTTTAAATGTTTCAAAATTTGCAGCTGTGCAACTCTAACAGGATATCCTTAGCTATGGGAAACATATGAGCATCTGTATGCTTTCTGACTCAAATTGTTTTAATTCAATTTTAGTGTACACTTGATGTGATGAATTCAAGTCATGTAACTATTGAATAAGCATTGGGGAAGATGGATGGAGATGGGAAAAAGTAATGTGTCATCAAATGACACATTTTCTTCCACCCTATCTCAATGTCAAGGACACAAAAGGGAATGAATTAGTTTGAACAAATATACTTAGAGACTTGTATTCTGTTATCTGTTGCATTGGGCCCGGTTTGAATTCAGACTGTCAAGGATGCCTGTGGGTACTGAACTGAAGATTTACTGGGAAGAGGTAGCAGCTAGGGGAGAAGTATGAATAATGGGGCTCTTGGTGACCCCTCTGTAATGTTTTATATTCACTGGAGTTGCCAGTGTTGCCTCTGTCCGGGTTTCCTGCGAGACGATGAAGGATGATCCCAAGATGAGAATGCTGTCACCAGCCAGGGAAGCCCTGCTGCCTGTTCTTTTTGCTGTCACGAACTTTCCATGGGATCTTGGGCTAACCACACAACCAGGCTTGAGGCACAGACTTGGCAGATGTGGGCAGTGAATTAGTGCAGCTTAATGTGTGCTGTGTTGGCTGCCCCCAGCATGATTGTGTCAGCTCCTGCCCCAGGAGGGGGCTGGTACAAACAGAGTCCATGTTTTGTGCACTGTCATCACTGAAGAGTCATCTGTAATGCCACGGTAAACAATAGCTGTGACAGTACAGTTTATAATATATTGTCAAAACTGTTATCCATTGGTTTTAAAACAAAACTGACAAAAATATAGTTAAATTCATCCTGATTTATTAGTGATTCAACAGCACACTTCCGTTCTTCTAAGGGAGGGAAAAAACCACATATTTCGTCTTTTGAGGGACTGGGGTCTAAATTCTGATTCAAGGAAGAGTCTGGTTGTTTAATATTCATCTTTAGAACCTGGTGCTGCTGTAAATGCTTCCTATGTTGGTTACTTAACTGGTGTTTTGTATTCCTGATGTATTGATTGAGAGACTAAATTAAACAGCTTCTGTTAGATTAGCAGCTGGTTAGAGCATGGTGTGAATAATGCCGTGGTTGTGGGACTGATCTCTATAAGAGCTGGACTCGATGATCCTTGTGGGTCCCCTGCAACTCAGAATATTCTGTGATTCTGGGAGCAGTGCAGCAGTGAAGGCTGTGTGACCTCTTCTGGAGATGCTGAGGAGCCCCCATCACTCTGCAAAGGCAGACCTGGGGTTGTGATGGATGTGCAGTGAATGCAAGAGCCTGCCATATGTGCCTCACAAAGCTTGTATGGAAATTTTCATAGGAGAGGAAACATGGTAGGGTAAGAGCATGAATCTTCACAGTGTCTGCTTTCAAATGGTTCAGGAAATCAGTCATGATATAGCAGAGAACTACTGACTGATGGTAATGTGTGACCACTGCCAAGAAACTCCATATCTCAACAGCTTTTTCCTCTATGAATTGCACTGATTGCCTTTCTGAATATGATGGGGCTTCATCTGTGCTTTGTAAAGTGCTTTGCAGGGCTTCTCTGAGATGCACGAAATGCCTGATATTTGCATGACACACTGTTGCTTAGTAAGGATCTGACCTTCTGCCACCAACAGCTTTCACTCAAGGCCTCTGTTCACCGACAGCAGAAGTGACCTGGTTCCTATCCGTGCTTGGCTCAGACCAGGCTTTCTCAGGGATTTTTTTCCATACCACATCCAGTGATTGTTTTGAATGAGACACCTGGTGCCTCTCTGAACTGGTTGGGCTTTTTGTTTTGTTCTGTTTTGTTTCATCAGCAGTGCCGAAGGGGAGTTTTGAACCAAGCTGCTCACAGCAAACGTCAATATTGCCTGCTCTTCAGCACACAGCCAGGAGACATCACTGGGAAAGCACCTCTGCCAAGATGCACTTGGACGTGCAAAAAATATCCAAAGAAATGGGTGGCTCCAAACAGAGCTTTCAATGGAGCTTTCAGGATTTTTTTTTAATGCATGTGAATAAAGGAGGCTGGGGGGGAACTTATCGCTCTCTACAACTCCTTGACAGGAGGGTGTAGCCAGCTGGGGGTTGGTCTCTTCTCCCAGGTAACAAGTGACAGGACCTGAGGAACTGGCCTCAAATTGTCCAAGCGGAGATTTAGATTTCATATTAGGAAAAGTTTCTTCAGGGTGGTCACACATTGGAACAGGCTGTCCAGGGAAGTGGTGGAATTATAACCCCTGGAAGCCTTCAAAAACATGTGGATGTGGTGCTTGGAGACAGAGTGGGTTGAGCAGGGTGGGAGTGTAGGGTTAGTGGTTGGACTCAATGGTCTTAGAAATCTTTTCCGTCCTTAATGACTCTTCAATTCTATGAATTGGGATATTACCTGGACTCAACATGGCACTAAGTTCCTCTCCCTTTTCTCTATACCTCAAGCCATATCCCATAAGACAAATTTGTCACTGCACATAATTCTTTTAGGTACTCCATAGGTAAACCCAAACCAAATTGCTCCCTGTCAAAAACCAATTGTTTTTCTTTTAAAAAATATAAATATCAAATATCTCAGTATATCTTGTGTAATAAGGAGATAACCACAGTTATAAGAAAATTTGATTTTTGTCCAGAAGAAAATTACAGACTTGTAAGTGTGAAATACCACACTCCTGACCAAAAAAAAAAAAAAAAAGCCAAAACAAAACAAAACCAGAAAAGGCTGAGATTTTCAAAGGGAAATCAGATTTTAGACATATACTGTATTCAATGGACAAGTATCTGATTCTTTGAGATTTCTTTGAAAGATAAAAAAAGGTAAAGAGCTCTTCAGAAGTTCACCATTAAGATGCAAATCTGTAGGCAAGACGGCTTGGTCTGTAATTATCTGCTAAGTCAAATAATAGGGACAAAGCATACCTGAGGAGAATTTGGGTTTGTTGAAAGACATGTTTTGTCAAGTCAAAATGATTAAAAATCTTTTATATATTTATATTTTTTCCAGTGTCTGGAAGGTAAAGACTGAAAAATGACAGGTATTCACCCAGGAAAACCCTATCCTCTGCAAAGGCAGCATTTAACAGCTTACTAAGTTATTATTTCATTCTTTCTCTTTCTCTTTCTCTCTCTGGGCTCATTGTGCCATCAGATACTTTTTTGTACTTCCCATGATGGTGTCAGCATCTCTTACACAGGGGAGCAGTTTTGTCAGGATAAAATACATGGTATTTTAACAGCACTATTGTGTTCTAAAGAAGTTCACAGCACTGTCTGGGTTCTCCCCACCATGCACAGCAGCAGCTGTGGAGTAAAAGGGATGAATTTGCTGCTGTGGGGAAAAGTACTCAAGCAGGCAGCTGGGATTGCCTCTTCCCTGAGGTCCCATTCCCCTACTTCAGGCTCCCTCCTGCCTTTGCCATCCAGAAACCTGCTCTCATTGCTTCCCATAGCACCCCTCCCACCTCTATGTCCCCTTCAACTCACTGAACCTACAAAAATTTATTTCATTGTTTTTG
This sequence comes from Ifrita kowaldi, assembly GCA_013398055.1. Taxonomy (NCBI): domain Eukaryota; kingdom Metazoa; phylum Chordata; class Aves; order Passeriformes; family Cinclosomatidae; genus Ifrita; species Ifrita kowaldi. The sequence continues at coordinate 77,104 of VZRS01002631.1, read as the reverse complement.
CTGAGGTTCACTCTTCAGGCAGACAGCTCAGCATTCGCAAACCTTCATAGATGCCTTCACTGGGGTGAGGTGCACTGAGGCATTCCCTTGTTTGGCCCATTATAATTTTCTGAGTTGGGAGAGGCAATAATTCAAAGTCTGTATTTCAGCGTTTTTTCCTCTCTTGAGTTCTGTGTTATTCTGAGGACTGTCCCGAGACATTTGAGAAAGCAATTTACCTGTGTGCAGTTTTTATTGTGATGAATAGTCCCATGTGTTTTGTGTCAGCTATTATGCCAGATCAACTCTCTGAGGACTTTGCTGTTCCTGTTAGAGGCAACTGCTGTAAAGTTACCTCAGTGACATAACTTGATTTGCTGAGGAAGCTGGTAAGATTTGGAGTAATGTCTATTACTGAGATCATCCATCCTTTTTGATTTTGTGGGCAGTAGCATTTTCTTGCTATATAAAAGTTTGCATGCCAAGGAGGTCAGCTTGGTATAAACTACAGTATGGGATTTGAACACCTCTTGAATTTTGTGGAAATAGAAGCCAGACTTCAGGGATGGCATAGAGATTCAAGTGAAAGCTGGAGACTTTAGAGGTTTTAGCCTTTCAGAGCTCTTTCCTTGTAAGGATGCTTTGTTGTTTTTCTGCCGTTTAGCAGAGGAAATTAATCATAAAGAAGAGCAGGAAATTATGGGAAAGCCTGCTTTCATGGCATAGCATTAATAGGCATGAAGGTTCATCCCACGAGTGAAAAATTCCTAGAGGGTGAGTTTCATTTTTAGCAATAACTAAACTCAAAAGAAAGTGAAGAGCACCCTCTGAGGCTGAGCTGGACAGTGGAGAGGACCCAAACAGTCACAACAAAGTGCTATCAGGTAAAAGCCTTGGGGTAGTTCTCACACTGTCTGTAAGGAGTCTGATTTTCAGAGTTAGTGATCTGAGCTTCTGCCTGCAGCTTTTGGCACCTGCAGCCTGTCTGATGGCTGAGCACTGACAGGTTTGAGGATTTTGGCAGTGTGCAACACGATTTCAGCAGGTGAATTCCTACCACAGGTTTTCCTCGCTGGAGAAACTATTTCAGTTCTCCTTCCTCATCCTGGACACCAGCAATCAGGAAGTTTGTGGGAATTTCTGTCTTTAAGGTTTTCTCTCCCATCTACAAAATGTTGGAAGAAGGTTGAAATGCAAAAGGAGGAAAGGGCAGAGGGGATCAGACTGAGATGGGGGAATGTGATAATGACATCAAAGAGGCTGATTTCATTGTAAAAATATAAATATTAAAAAGAGAAATAGATTAAAAAAGATTATTGTCTAAGCAATAGTATAGTTTTCAGTCTTGTATATGCTTGTAGACATCACAGCATTTTTATACTTATTTTTCTTTCTTTTTGCTTTGTTACTTGCCTCTAGCCCATTTACTTTTTAAGCCTAGAAGGTTCCTGGTGTCTCAGCTTTGCAGCAGTTGCATTATTCCTTTATTGGAAAACAGGCAAGCAACTGCAGAGATGGGAACAAACTTTTTAGCAGGGCCTGTTTCAATAGGCCAAGGGGTAATGGGTTTAAACTGAAGGAGGGTGGACTTAGCTTAGGTAAAAGGAAGATGTTTTTTACAATGAGGATTGTGAAAGCCTGGAACAGCTTGCCCAGAAAGGTGATGGATGCCCCAGTCCTGAAAACATTCAAGGTCATGTTGGACGGGGCTCTGAGCAATCTGTCTAGTGGAAGGTGTTCCTGCACTTCGCAGGGGGTCTGGACTTTTTAAACTAGAGGTTTAAATGTCCCTTTTGCCTCAGATAATTCTGTGATTCTAAGGTGCTTCAGATGGGTAGCAGATTGCCATAGACACGAGCACTGCTGCGTCCCTCAGAATCTGCAAGTCTGACTGCAGATACTGCAAACGGAGGATGTAATGTGAGTGCATAATCTGGTGAAAAAAACACCCATTCTGAAATCATAAAAAGCATCGTCACAAAACTCTCCTCTAATGCCTTCAAACCAAAGTTAATAACATTAACATGCTCTAGATGATGGCTTCTCTTCCACACTTACCCAGGACTGCACAAGGGAACCTTCTCCCTGCTGTCCTGGTGAAAGTAAAGCTGAATGTCACCTTCTGCTTTCTCTCGCCTCTCCCTCTTCATAGCTCTCCTTTCAGTGCAGGTCTAACCCAATTCTGCTTAGTTTGTAAAGCTTGACAAGATCACCGCTCAAGGTGCTAAGTTTGTAGGGTGTATTCATTTTTCATTTCAAATTCTGCCTCTCAAGCTATCTATAGTTCAGCATTTAGGCGGCAAATAAAGCTGTAGCTGGTGAGCTGAACAGAAAACAGAGATGATAAATGACTTAATACTGAGTTTGTCACAAGGCAATTTGCTGTATGAATTAAAACACAAATTGGCCCATGGGTTTAGGATTTACCAGCCCTGCTACAAAATATGTTAGTGCAGAAACCTGGTGATAGTGTGTTTGAAGGTCTATTTTTCTTAAAGTTGGGCAACTTGGCTGTCCTCTCCCTCTGGCACAAAGTCAAAAGAACAGAGAAGAGCACTGTGCTCATATGAGTGATGCTTTAAAAGGGGAGTGTCATATACATGCATTAAATTAATCTCCTCAGGTCAGGGGAGCTGTCTGCTTAGCAGCATCTGTCCATAAAGTATTATGTACTTGTGGTCCCATTTCCTGAGGTCTAATGAATTTTTATGTTAAATGGTACTCTGAGCTAGCCTCCTCTTCTTTTGGCAGTCACAGCAACCATTGCTGTTAATTAAAATAATACCTGACTCCATGCTAGAGGGCAGGACCCCATGCCATGAGCACAGTACATTCCTACAACTCACAACAGCTCCTATCATGAAAAACTGAGACCTGTAGGAGAAAGGATTTAACATGGAAAAATACTAAGTGTCGCATTAACCTCCATTTTTATTTTCATTTGGAGCAGTGCAATCATATTGCCCTTGTCTAAGAGGGCAGCTCACCTTGCACTCCCTCTCTTGCAGCCTGAAGACATCAGGTCTGGGTTCATGAGGTTTGTGCTCCATCACAGCATCCCTCAATCTCAGAAACTAAGTCTCTGAAGGGCTGCTCTTTTCAGCCATGGTCTGTCTTCACTTGGTGACGCAAAGTCCTTTTTATCCTGGGACAGCCTCTTCAAAACAAATAATTTCCTAACCCATGGCAAACTGAATAACAAGGAAAGAACAGAGCTGTGTGTATATTTGGCTAGGGCCAACCATAAATGTCCTAATGAATTCTCATAAATCCCAGTCAGTCAAGCAAACTCCATCTCAGTGCATGAGGGGATGTAGTGACATATTCTTCCCTCTTTTACATGTCCTGTGGGCTCCATGTGTCTGCAGAGCATCCACCAACACTAAAGTCTTTTCACCACAGGGTAAAGCATTCCCTAGAGCCCTGCTGTAAGCCTGAGAAGAGCAGACTGTGGAGGACAGCAAGTACCTTTCCATGAACTACACCACCCCCTTATTTTTCTGGGAATTCATGATTGTTCATTTATTTTTTTTCTTTTATTTTTGTTTAAATTTACCCAGCCATCTTGGGCAATCATGCACACATGTAAATTAAAATGCTTGTTAAAAAGAATATGCAGAACTCCCTCAGTCTCCTGGCTGCCTGTTGGGTTACCAAGCATATTATCAATCACGGTTCATTTATTTTCCCTAACCTGCCTTAAGATCAGGGAATACTGCCTTTATCTTAGAGAGGGGAAGCTGAAGCAGAGTGGATAAAGCCTTGACTTCAAAGGTGTGCAGGTGAAATGGGATCCAGAGGATAGCAGTCTTTTAAACTACAAGATTCTTAACTAACTTGAAAGTTTTGGGCCTATGGGACTTCTCAATGTCATGCAAAGAACGCTGTGGAAAAGCAGGGAGCTGAGCCCAAGGTTCTGTGTGCTTAAACAATCACTTTGTAGGGATCCAGATTTCACTATATGCAATTATGCATAGGCAAAGGTAAGTAGCTATTCAAGTGCTAAATATTCTTTTCTCCTGAGTGAGTTTGTGAGGAGCTTTGCCCTTGTCAGCTGCAAATGTGAAGAAGATTATGCCCACAGAATGAGGTGGTACTTTGTTATACGCCACCCTGAGAAGTTTCCTAAGAAGCAGATCACAGAAAGAGGCTTTCCTGCCTTGAAAGGCAGGTGTCAGCTGTGGTTTTTACCTCCTGTTGGGGTGTTTCATCTCTGAAAAATTGCCTGAATCTGTCAAAGATCTGAGATCTTAATTTCTGTGGCCCTCCTGGAGACTGAGGAGATGAATCCTCCCACAGGTTCTAATTATGTTAAACTTTGTCCTTCCTCTGCTTCTTCTGCTGTGTTGTAGTGATTTGCATCCAGCCCGTTCCCCATGCTACTGAACAAGTGCCAAAGCAGAGGCCCCTTGGATCCTGATCCTTGACACTGCTATTTGTTTGCAAGCACTCAAATGCAGAAAAACACTTGTTAGTGTTCCCAGAGCCTCTCGTTTTCTTACCAATACAGTGTAGAGGAAGAGGGGAAGGAGCTCTGTCTCACCCCTGGGAGGGCTGGCTGTTAGGGAAACTTGTAAAATAATTAAGTTGTATAACAAGATTATCTCATTAACCAGAGGGGCACCTGCACAAACCTGATTCTGATTGAGCATTGAATCACAATTTCATTTAAGAGTGGGTAAATTGCAATTTGACCAAAGTGGTCTTCTTTCATGAGGTGTGTAATTCTTGGGGCTTGGGGTTCTGAAGAAGAAAGGGCAAGCACTGGGACCTTCAGCTGAAGTCTGTGGGAACTAGTGGCAAGATTTATGGAGCTGAAGTTACTGGTGAGTTAAATGTATGAAAATCAACGTTTTTAGTTATAATTGGCTATGATTCAATGATTCTGGGTGGAACGACAAGGCAGGAGACTCCTGGAAGTGATCAAATTGTGCTTAGATGAGGCACTTGTAAACAGTAAACACAAATTATTCTTGCAACTGCTGAACTGATTATATAGACCAGTCCTTTTAGTGTACTTATTTTGGGGATGTCTTATATAAGGTTATGATATATAAGTAGTCATAAATTATGTTTGCTGGGGTGTTTACATGGAACCACAGGCCAGCTGGAATACAGGAACTGAGCAGAAGAGCTTTACCCAATCCAGATTAAGATGTCATTACAAGGAGATTCACCACAGATTCCCACCACCAGTGGTAACAAGAAATGTCTGTTTGAGAGACTTGACTCCTAACTTGTGCTGTCCTGGGCCAAGATCCCAATAAACTGTTCTTCTCTTCAACAAACACTCTGTCTATCAGTGTCTGTGTAACAAACTGTGGACAGAGGTGCTACAAAAATGTTAAGTATCCAGAAAGAGCAATCCATGAGCACAACACGCTGGGCTCTTGAAGTCTAATGAAAACAGGTTCCTTTTGGAGCACATAAAGACAATCATGATGCACTCCGAAAAAAGTGAATAATGAATTAAAACTGTGCAGAGTTTGAATAAGTCATGACAAAAATGACATACAGTTGCCATTGAACAGTGGCATTGAGTTGGAGCTGTGAAAAACTACCTGGTCAGTGCCCATTGTGTCTTATGTGCAATGCATGGGGTAGGGGCCCAGTGGGAAAACTCTGTGTTTAAGCCATTAAAGACTTTCACATTACCCATGAAGAATGAATAAAAAAGAATGGAAAGTTAAATGGCTGTTCCATTTTCGGTATTTTCTTGACTGTTGAATGCTTTGACCGTAAATCTTGCTATTGTGTCACATACATTTCTGGACATGAGTGGTAATAAATATCAGTTCATTAGGGCCAAAAAGCTCATTTACCATATCCCCTTAGAACTTCTTGATGGAATAGTTTGTGTCCCGTGAGACTGGCTTTATAAGAAGTGGAACATTTCTTTTTCTTTTCATAAAGCTTTACCATGACACATGCAATAACAAACACTGTGCTACACTAGGATGTGTTTGTGTTTACTCTGCTTGAGACTCCCCATCAGCCCTCACCACCGTTAATAATTCTGTCATCGAAGCTGAGATTTCCATGGGAAGCATATAGGCAAGGTTAAACAAGTAAAGTGAAGGACTAAGGAAAAATAAGCAAATTGCATCATGGAAATTTGCGTCCCTGCTGTGGGCTAACAGCATACCAGCATATGGAAGAGTTGCCAAGAAAGGGATTAGGGAACTTCAGAGTTTCTTAGAGAGGAACCAGGGCAGACAGAGCTCACTAAAACGGAGATTGGTTTTTCTTGTGGATCCAGATAATTCTTTCCTCTGAGCTCATTTCTATCTTCCTTCATTCATTGTGACTCTGAGTGTCTTGATGTATTTCTGTATTTTATTTCTGTCCGGACAAATCTGTGCTTCAAGATTTACTTTGGCAGCATTTTATCTGAGCTGGTACCTCTGCTATAGCTAGTTTAAAAAAAAAAAATCAACAAACCAACAAAAATCCCCAACAAAAACCCAACACAGAAAGTGGTGCTATTGTCAAGTTTGATTTAAGAATCAAGTGGACATACCAAGCTGGAGCAGGCATAAAGCAGTCCATAGCCTGTGAGTTACTGTTACTCTGAGAAAAAGTAGAAACATCCCAGATATTAATGTGAATCTTGGAATTGCAGAGTTCAGGATTAGCAATGAGATATTTGTAAGTAATTTTGTATTAGGCATGAGTTACAGCTTGCCTGTGTTTTACAATTAATCCTGAAAGACAGGAAGGGATGTATTTTCCTTGCTGTGTAATTATGTTACAGAGGTTCTTTCATTAAATTCTACAATGGCAGCTGAGCACTTCTTGTGCAGTGGGTGCTGTGTGAAGCACAGCAGTGACCCTGCTTTTCAACTGCACTTCAGGGGACCAGCAGGAATGTGCATTCCTGCACATGCAACACAGGATAGCAGAAGTGAAAAACATCTCAGAGAGAGATACACTTCTGTGCTTCTGGCTGTTTCTGACTCTGCTTACCCCAGAGAAGATTACAGAGAAATTAAAGAAGATCAGACATGTTATAAGTGATGTGTCCCTGTACAAGATATCTCTAAGACTGGTGATGCTCCTATAATGGTAGTGAGACCTTGCTGGGCAGCGCTCTTTACTCAGCTGCTGTGTTTAGACCCAGCAGCTGGGTGCATTGCATGTGTGGTCATACTGGCTTCCAGAGATGCCTGGCTAGAAGTAGGTTCACTTTTTAAAGCTTTATGTCTTTGGCTTGATAGAGGGAGTTTTCTCCTTATCCATTCATGCTGAAATACCAGCCAACACCGGTAAGTACCTGGCCCTCAGTCAGGTCACCCCTGGTTCTTTTGCCTGCAAACATCAATCACAGAATCAAAAAATGGTTTGTGTTGAAAGGGACTTTGAAGATTATCCAGTTCCAAAATCTTTGCCATAGCAGGGACACCTTCCACTAGACCAGGTTGATCAAAGCCCCATCTAGCCTGACTTTGGGCACTGCCAGGGATGGAGCATCCACAGCTTCTCTGGGCAACCTGTGTCAGTGCCTCACCACCCTCACAGTAAAGAATTTCTTTCTAACATCTAATCTAAACCTATTCTCTTTCAGTTTGGAGCCATTCCCCCTTGTCCTGTCACTACATGCCATTGCAAATAATCCCTCTCTGGCTTTCTTGCATCACCTGATTAAACTGATTCTCTCTAATCTGAACTAGGTTGGCTTGTTAGGACAGATGTCAAGGATCAGGAGGACTTTGTCCTATATGAAAAAGGAAAGACTGGGTAGCCCTTCTTTGACTTTCAGCCCTTCTTTGCAGATTGACTCCTGATGAGTGCAAGGAAAGGAACAAAGCTGAGGAGAGTGAGCCGTCTGACATTGCATGTTCCCATCACCCTTTATCTAGGCAGGCTGAAGCCTGCCAGTTACAGCCAGGAGTCAGAAAAAGCTTCCTAGCTGGAGCTGTGCATTTTAATTAGCTGCTGTGCACTTGGTGGTTGAGCAGTGACATAAAGCAGATTTTTCAACTGGATTTTAGAAAGCTTTGAAAAGATACTTTATGGGGAGGAATCACCTATTTTGGTATCTTTCTTTGAGGACAGGTGCAGACTCTCTGTAGGTAGATATTTCTTACAAGAGGAATGTTAAATTTTGTAAGTATCAGATCTTGAGATACTGCACACCAATACTGCACTGTCGAAGCCAGGGATTGTTCTGATTTATTTCAGCTGCAGATAACGACCTGCTCAGGAAAACAGGGGAAAAAAAATTAAAAAGAGGGAACAGGGAAACTCTGGCAGTTTGTTGCTGTAATTAACTTCACTTTTTATCCCCCAGAACATTATTTTGGCCCTGTTTGCACTGCTGTAGCTGGACTGTGATAGCTTACAGGCAGTCATTGGAGAATCTTTGGCTAAACTGGGTGAAGCTGATGGAAAGGTTTGCCTTATTTTATTGAGTCTGAGACCAGACACAGCATCATTGGGTGTTTTCTAAGAAATACAGACCCTTATCAATTTTTTCTCCTGCTGTGCTGTTCTCCTGTCTTAGGGCTGTTGTTGCCTTTGTTCCATCACAATGCTCCTCTGCCAGTCTCAGTGCTGTCAGAGGCTTCTTGCAGGGGAGGATTCCAGCTCCGGAAAGTGATTCCCATTTCTTTTATTTTTAGCATCAAGATGTCTTTTATTCTGGCTGAAGGACAAAATCCCTTTTCACAGAGTCTGCTTGAACAGCAGAAATGAGTGGCTATTAAAAGAAGGCTTACTGTAAAATAGGATAATAACCTAGTTATTTTGCATTTCTAAGTCATTCTTGAATTGATATTTCCTTTCCTACAATGTACACCAATTAAAAGCCACTGAGCAGTAAAAAAAAGCAGTCTGTGCAATAATCTGACAAAGAATCATGAGCTGTGAAATGAAAGAATTATTTTGTTGCATTAGTGTGAGAAACCATAGCAAATTCTTACAAAGCAGACTTTGTCCCAGACTATTACTACAAATGTCTTTTAAGTCTTGTAAATATCTTGTATATTTTAATGCCTTTTATGTACAAATAAATATAGGTGACACATTAGGTTTCAAGGACAGCTTCTCTTCTTGCCTGTCCCCTCAATGCTCCTTGAATGTCCTTCATATTTCTACTTGTGCACAGGTACAGGGGCTAGGGTCTCTTATCCCTGACACATTAGATCTGATTATTGACAATACATAAATATTCCTCCAGAAAAGTGGGGGATTTTCTTTGGAGGGCAAAACATTGACTAGGAATGAGGGTAGCAGGATATTCTCTATTAATTCCTAATAGTTAAGAATTATGCATTTCAGTGCCCCTGAGGTTAATGGGAAGTTTGGGACAACCCTCGGTCAAGCTGTTTAGCAAATATCATCAAAACCCAGCTGCAACTGCACTGCAGATTTGGATGCAAGAATGGAAGAGGACAGATGAAGCTTGTAAACAGACAAGGCACTCATTATGCTAACTTGATTGTAGCTAATTAAAAAGGGATATTAGCTGATTGGATTACAGGGGATGGAGCAGAATGACCCTTTGTTCATGCCTGTGCTTGCATCAGTAGGATACTCTGCTCTGTCCAAGAGCGTGTCTGCATTATCCTCATTCTTGTTTCTTCTCGCCTGCTTTCAGGGACAGATGCTCCCACACAGTCTGCTCTCCAGAGCAGCATGCCAAGCTCCCCAATAGCTGCTGTGCCAGGCTAGCTGGTGCTCTTGCTGTGCTGTCAGGCCGTGGCAGGGAGAAGCTGCCACAGCGCTGCTGTGCTCTCTGGCTGTCTCCGTGGGTGTGCAGGGCTGCCTGCTCTGATCCGAGCTTGGAAGAGAGAATCAGGAAACCACATCCAGCACCTTTCAACACCATGCTAAGCAGGGCCCTTATTTCTTCCATGTTTTTTGACATCCTCATTTTCCATAAACAGAATCTTTTGCCACATCCCTGGCAGTGTTCAACACCAGGCTGGATGGGGATTTGATAAAGCTGGTCTGGTGGAAGGTGTCCCTGCCCATGGCAAGGGTTTGGAACTGGGTAGTCTTTAAGGTGCCTTCCAACCCAAACCATTCTGTCATTCTATGAAGTTTCTTGTGCAAACTTTATAGAATAATTAGATGGAAGTATTGTACAAGTACCAGATGTGAGAAAATACAGACACTTACTGTCATTCAAGTTAGAAAAGCGGCAATAGCAGAATATGGATTTTGGAATTAAATATGACAAAGGCTAAAACAAAGCCTGACATTCCTGTTTTAGTTCTTCATACAAAATAACAGGATACCACTGCATAATCTCTTTAGTTCTTGACCTGAGAAAAAGCAGCTCTTAGAAATGCAGTCTTGGCTGTGTACTAATTCTTTTGTCTTTGGTAGGGCTGAGGTTGTTATGATTTGCAATGGTTGTCTCCTGTTTTAAATTCAGAGCAGAATGGCAGACAGACAGAACTGCCAGAGCAGGCAGCAATGTTAAGAAGCCTGAAGAGAGACTTGTATATGTACTGGGCAAGGAGAGAGGAGTGTGAAGTCTTTTTCTGCAAAGAGATGAGCCAAGCAAGACTATTTCCAGATTTTCTCGCTGTCCATGCCCCTCCCATTCTGTTAAGAAGGCAGACATTGAATCACAGTGTTGACACTAGAAGCTGTTCAGTTCAATGATCATTTGGAAATAAGGTGACCACCAGAATTACAAAGAAGGAAAGAGGAACGATAATGAAAAAAATATAGCACAGCTTATTTTTTGAGGAACTAGCATTTCTTGGAGTTGGAACCACACTATGGCTGATTCACTGTGCATAATTGTTTGTTAAAAGCATTATTTTTACTGCGTTTGGTGTCTCTGTCCATTAAAGTCACAGAACATTAGTTCAGATCTCATCTCCCCTGTCTCTAGCCCTTTTGAAAGGTCACTCCCCAATCTGTACATGTACATTTAGGCTCATGGAATAACCATGGAGAAAGGCCAGTGCTTTTAGAGGGCTGTGATCTCAGGACAGGTGTCTACCACAGTTGAAAATATCGTCTTCTGGAGAGGCCTTTCTCCATAAGCTGCAATAATGGCACGCAAGGACATATTGAGATATCCAGGGTAAATCTTCCTGACAAAATCTTTAGATATTTATGATCCGTTTCAAAGATTTAATGGAGGCTCTTGTTATAGTCAAGGCAAGTAAAGTGTGCCAGTGATCTGAGCTCTTCTTGAGATCATCTCAGCCTCTATGAAGATTACTTGTATAACTCATAGTTTGTATGAATAATAAGAATAATTTGTTGAATCTCATCCTAAATTCCATTGAAGACCCTGCTTAGGTCTCTGCTGACTACAAGGAAGCCTTTGGTGACTTGCTCAGATACAGACATTCCCAATTATAGATCTTCTTGTGAAATAAGAGAAATGCTACCTCACAATTGATCTGAAGTTTCTTATCAAGAAAACTGTTAATCATCCATTAGGGAAAAAGTTTGGATTGCCATTTTCCCATTGAGAGGCAGAATGCTCGTCAAAGTGCAAGCATCAAGATATGAAAATGCAAACACATGATTTTTCATTTTTACATCACAAATATAATATTCATTACCACTTGATTTTAAGGCTACTGGTTATCTAATTCTGCCTAGGAAGTTTAATTTCATTCAGGGGTCTGGAAATGCAGGCAGAAAAAATAATCCCTTTCAATAACAAAAGATCAGGACCTGGTACTGAAAGAAAATCTTTGATATAGTAAGGATTCGAGTATGATCCAAGAGCTGTTAAGGGAATCTCAGTCAAATTCCAGAGATGCGACTGGCATTGTGGTTAAAATGAAAGGTACTGACAACATTATTCCTTTGAATCGTGGTAGATTAGATTGGTAACAACATACCCTGATACCACAAAGTAGGGCAGACACAGCAGGAGCCAGGACTACTGGGCAGTAGATTTTTGGCTGCCCTAGGACAGGTGAATAGTGGCAGATTTTGTAGTCAGAAAATAGGGCACTCTTACTGTGGGGGGCCATGTGGCCTATCAACAGCCACCTTGTTTGAAAGGAAATACGGTCACTGGTGTCAATCCAAACAGCAATGCAGGCAAGGGAGACTATGGAAATCTGTATTGAAAAGAAGGAGATTTATTTTTTAAAGGTGGGGGTTTTTTGTTTGTTTTTTTTTTTTTTTTCCTCTATTGCTTCTTTTTTATTTGCTGGGCTTTGAAAGAATCTTTAAGCTTTCTGTTTTGTGTGTATTGGTGCCTATTTCAGGTTGAAAATACCATTTAGTTGCAAATCCTGTGGAGGTGAACTCATTACTTTGTTGTCTGGATAGTTTTTTTGTCTCATCTGCAAGGTCTAAATGAGAATTCTTCCAGAAATATCTGTCTCTCTTCTGTGGGAAAGTAAAGATAGTGATGAAAATATTAATATACAAAGCCTTGCTGCACTGTTCCCTGTTCTGCTTAAGCTCTGAGTAGTACTGCCAATAATGCTGCTTTGGTTTCTCCCAGGTCGTCTCCAAGTTTGCTGTTGTTTAGAGTTTTTACAGTCTGTCTAAAAGTACATGAGGTTCATGTCCTCTGTTCTGAAATGGGGAGAATTCAACATGTAAAAACATTTCAGTAAGATATTTTAAATTCGGTAAATGTGTTGATTTTATATTTTAAAGTTCAACTGAAGGTGAGGACCTTGGGACGATTGCTTTGGAAAAAAAAAATAGTCTAGCATGAGCAGCTGACACATCTAAATTATATATTTTACTCTTGAATGCTGTAATTGGAAGAAGTTTGGATAAGAGTGGATTTCAGTGCATGAGTGTATACTAGATGACCCCCTCAAAGACCTTTCCAGTCCTATTTTCTGTGATTCTCTCTGTAGAATGAGTTGGAAAGTATGTAAGGAATTTGACTGAAGACTTTCATAAACCCCCAACTTTCTGAAGGTCATTTTCTTGACCCTGTCCCTAACATATAAATTTGGACCACACTGAAAAACAGATTCCCCTGAATCTGGGAGTGAGATAGAATGAATATAGACCAGTTTAGCTACCTGAATTCCAATGCCTGTTTTCCCCAACTATAAAAGTCATCAAGTATCTACCCTACATTACCCCTCACAAACTTGAAAAAAAAAAATTCCTACAATTCCCTGAGAAGTACAAAGCAATAATGGATGCCATTATTTCATAATATTCAGCATGAGAATAAACCTTTGGTTTAGGTGATTTTTTGTTTTTGGATTTATTTAACTGGGGTTTTTTGGTGATTTTTTTTTTCTTTAATTGAAATATGTGAGATTAGTTGGTGCAATTTATGTTATCCTCCTGTCTATGTTAACCAGTCTCTTCATCTCTACCTATGTCTCATCCAAACCCTGAGGTTTATTGATTTTGAGAAGTGCCCCATGTTTTTTTCTGGAAGTGAAGTTATTGTCAAACCATACTGAGAGGCCAGATAATTGACGGTTCTCAGAATTCTGTTTTTAGGAAGTGCCAAAACCACCTTTTTTTTGGTTGGTTTTTTTTGGTCTGTGATTGACAATTTCAGGAAGAGCTAAAGCTTTCCACCTTCCTTGCAGACATTGTCTCACAGAAGGGTCAGTTGCTGTATTTTCCTTCAACTTCCTGTGAGTTATGTGCCATGCTTCCAATGACAGCAGAACCATGCCCCCAGATGTCTGTAGCTATGAATCAAACATAGCTTCTCCACATTAATGGATTATTGACTAAAAGAGCCTGGAGTTGCTGTATGATTCATTTTGCCATTCTTTTGAATGCTGAGCTTCAGCGTGTCATTTGACCTACATACTAACCTGGGAAATTGCTCTACGAAAGACGTTCAAAGTCAGATTTTTTCTAGTTTACGTTAACAGAATTCCCTAGAGATTTTTATCATGCAGTTGATTAATTTGTTACTAGAACACATTATAGGCAGCTCTGAGATCATTCTTTTAATTTACATCTTGTGACCCATTCTGCCCTCCTTCTATTTCAGTAATTTTTTTTCTCTGGCTCTGATTAGAAGTTTCGGCTTAGATTCATGGAGTTTGCATTTGAAAAATACATGTTAGGTCATCTAGGACAACTTTTTTTCATTACTAATGCTGCTGTGTAGGTAACACATCGAGGCATCACTGTAGGCATTTCTGTAGCAAGGATGTGTTGGAGCATTTGGCAGTGAATTCACATCACAGGGCAGGCTTAATCAGAGTGTTTTCCACCCCCTGCTCTTTGCTAGGTGCCTCTGCCTTGAATCAGTCACAGAGTGAAAATTCACCTGAGCCTCTGATTTGACCCATACTGCCTTTCAGAGCTACCTTGTAGTGGATTTGAACACAAATCACACAATAAGTGGCTGTAGAAATAAAAGAAGAACCCAGGGATCCGGGTGAAAATAGTATTTTGTGAGTCATTAGAGCTGGCTTGTCTGTGTGATTCAGGCACATTTCTTGTCTGCCACATTTTGAGTCTGAGTTTCACAGAGTGAACGTGTCTCTCGATAAAAGAAGCAATGATATTCAGCCTCATGCATTACTACCAAAAATACCCTTCAAAACAGCTAAATTCTGATCACAAATATCTTTATTCCTGGTGAAGGGGAACTAGGCAGAAAGGTCACAATTTGACTTTCAGATCACCAATTACATCTGCAAGGCTGGCATTTGGTGCATGTGTGTGGGGATCATTTCACTTGCAAATTGAGCATATTTATTGACGGATTCTCCTTATGTCTGCCTCTTTCGTACATCTTCTTGTCCATCTCATTCAGACTTTCTCAGAATAAGGACTACATTTATGGATTGAAGGGGTCTAAGAGAGGTACCCAAGGCCAATTCCAGTGCTGTCATTTCACACAACCACTTACTTGAAGATATCAAGTTTAATCAGAAAAGATTTTAAATATTTCACTCTCGCAAGTCCAAAATGAATGTTAGTTATGGAAGTAGTTGATATTTAATAACCTTTGTCTATATACTCTTATTCCCCCTAGTTTTTGTTAGTGTTGATTTATGGCTTGAATGCTTCATCTTGGTCTCTACTATTTACTTTCCTGATGAATTAAAACCCCCTAAGTTAGCTAAACTGATCAGATTTTTACCTAGTACTCTCTCCTTAGATGGACCTCCATTCTCTTCTCCACGCCTTTGGTCGGTGACTCACTTTAGCATGGACTGCTTTCTCTTGAACACCAGTGACCCCACGTAGACATAATGTTTCAGAGGCAACTGTACCAGTTACACACCAGTTTTCAACCACAACAAAAACTGAAAACTAGTACCTAATATAATATATTGAAACAGCTTCTAGAGAAAGACTCTATCCTTATAAGGAAAGAAAATAAACAGATAGAAACAATTTTTTTGAGACTCAGGGAAATTTTAGTAATCTGAGATGAATAGCCTTATACCAGTGCATGAATAGAATTAAATAGTAATACTGATGTGCCTTGGCACTTCCATCTTCAATAACCTTTGCAATCATTATCTACTTGTTCCTCACTGCATGCCTGAAAAGTAAAGAAAGTTGATTTTTTAACAGAAACACCCTAATTATAACATCAATGAAATAATTTGGCTATTTAAAATAGAAATATTTCGGAAAAATGTGTAGTGACAGAATATAAAAGAAAATTATATGCTAAAAATTATATCCCAAAATAAGAATGGTGAACCCCTTCCCTGAATTTTTAATTCATTTCTTAAAGCATTACTAAAATGAATAAATTACTAAAAAGAATAAAAAAGCCCCTAAACAATTGTGATCCTTTTTTTTTCATAAGAAACACAGTATTTCTCCTTAACGTTGGTGAAATGTTTCAATATTGAAGTGATATTGATGATGACAGTAAGACACCACAATGTCAGGAACCCGCACTTGATCCCAGTGCACTTTTTACTCACGAGGTCTATGCCTTAAACCAGGCAGGAGTTTCAGTCACTCTGTGCCTAACTATGGGTCCGTCCATCTTTTTCATAGTGGTCATGGATTTATTGATCAACTGGCAGCAGAGAGCAGGCATGTTGGGGATGGAGATCTTAACTCCTCATGAATGGGGTCACTTGGTGGCTAACTTCTTGGGGCAGCCTAGGAGCAGCTTCCAGACCAAAGTCATGCCTTTTTCTTTTCTCAAATGGTTCAGCTCACCTCACCAATCTTGGATCTGAGGATTCTTGGGAAGGGCAAGTTCTTGTGAGATTAATTAAACAAAAAGATATTTAAAAGGCAATCCCTGGCCGCAGCTTGGGTTTGAGGTATGATCTGGATCTAAGAGTCCTCACTCATTATTACGGTGTGCAAACTGTTCCCTATGATGATCATCTCAGAACAGCAAGAAACAAGGAGGAATCCAGAGCTCACTGGGTCAAACAGGTATTGCCAGCTGATTTTTTCAGGGATGGCACCATGGTGTCTTAAATTAGATACCAAACAAGGCTAACTCAAGTTGATCCTCAAGACTACAGCCAGATTGTAAACCGTCTGCTCCCTGATGGGAACAGACACTTCTGAAGAGATTTTTATGTGCTCTTGCTATCCCTTTTCTGCTCCCTAACATAATTCCTAGAGCAGGTGGGACTTCTGTATATATCCCAAATTTTCAGATAGAAAATCATACCAAAGGGTTCAGATGGTTTCCTAGACTGTGGAGGAAGACAGAGCAAAGAACAGAATGCTTCTATAGAGGTCTAGACTTTACATTACCCAAAGTAGTTAAAGACTGATTCAGATTGATACTAGAGATTGTTCAAATGTCAGCAAGAACTAAAGACAGATCATCTTTATCTAAACAGAGGTTCTATGGATGCCAATCAAGGACAGTGCTGAGACCATGTTTTGTAAACAAGAGAAGTGTAGAGCTGGAAATCAGCAGATTAAATTGGTGTATTGGGAAGTAGGACTAACTGACAAAGAAGAAAATGAGTCAATGGGACTTATTACATTTTTCACAGAATCATGGTGTCATAGAATGCTTTGCGTTGAAAGGAGCCTTTGAGACCATTTAGTTCCAATAGCCCTGCTGCAGGCAGGGATGCCACCCATGAGACCAGGTTGCCCAGGGCCCCACCCAACCTGGCCTTGAACACTTCTCAGGATTGGACATTCACAGCTTTCCGCAACCTGTTCCAGTGCCTCACCTAATAAGGTTTTTTTGGCTAAGTTGTTTGAAATTATAGGAGTGATAACTGAAGAAGAAGTGGAAAAGATCAGAGTCATTCCTTCCACCTGCTGAACTCCAAAAACCATTGATGGTGCTGAACTTTCATATATTCACTTCGAGAGATGACTGGGCAAATTGGATGTGAACAAATGTGTTTAGCTTTTTTTTCCTCCTTGTCAACTGGCTTTTGCTAAAGCTTGAACAGCTCAAGGTTGTACTATCTCTATCTTATTTTTTCTTTCCCTTTCTACACTTATTTTTTCTCTTTTCCATCTTTTCTTGCCATGTGCTTAAAAATGGATCATGCTCAGAGAACATTTGGCTGTGATCTCATCACCAAAAAGGCAGCTAAATAGCAATGTTCTAAAGAGCCCCACAATGACATGTTTGCCAGGTCTCCAGGTGGCCTGAAAGTATGTTGTGTCTGTCTGTCTCCTACAGTGAGCATGTTTACAAGAGTTAGCACCAAAATCAGAAATGGCAGGTTTTATCTTTGCTGTTCTTTTCTCTCCCCTATGTGCATCCTGTTGTTACTCTGTCCAAGGAAACTGCTTACAACTCAAATAAGAGCAACGGAGATAATTCTTATCTTCTCTTACTTTTTCTTCCCTAAAGGCAGTTGTATTTGAGGTCAAAGGCTCTTTGTAGCTATTACAAAGGAGAAGAAAATGAGGGATGTTTTTTTCCAAAGAAGAAATTTCAAAATCTGGCAATACTTTACTATGAAATATTTGCACTACTTTCCCCCTCCCCTTCATTCTCTCCCTCATTCTCCTGAGGGCCAGCATAGCTCTGACCCAAACTATCAGGCCTGTAAATTTTAGTAATCTGGCGAGCATAGTCTGTTACAAACACATGACTAGAATTACAGAGTAATACTGATGTGCCTTGGCACTTCCATTTTCAATCTTCCCGAACCTGAGATTTTCCATCTTCAGTCACCAAATTTCACAAGGAAACAAGCTGCAAGCAGAATCCAACCCCGTGAATAAACAAGAATGATTCACAAAGTGAAAGGCTGCTGCTGACTTAGACGTAACAAAATTTCAGACTTCCTGAGCCATCCTCCTGCTTTTTGCGCTGATGGAGATGCTAATGTTTGTGACTAATGCATCGCTGCCCAGGGCTTGCATGCCCTAGTCAGACTGTATACAGGGGTGTCTCTGTCTCCCAGTTTCTGAGGTGAAAGCATCATTTAGTTTGAAAAAAACTTGTTCAACTACCCTAAAATCAGAAAGGTAAAAGCAACGTGTTTGCCATTCTAAGGTAACCTCCTGCATAGGCTCTTCTCTCCCATGGCAAGTTTGAGTTTCAAAAACTTGATCCAGTGCCACAGGACAGAAAGAGAAGTCTGTCACTGCCTTCACTGTGCTTTGCATCAGGGTCTGATTGGGTCAGATGTAAACTGTTTGTGACACTACAAACATCCACAGCCCCATCCAGCTGATGTCTTCTGGGGAAGATCAAAATGAACAGCCATAAAACACAGACCCAGGAAGGGGCACAAATATGTCTAGATTTGAAGTGATTTCAAAGTTTTTTTTTTACCTTGTAGCTTTACCTAGTGCATAAGTCTGAGGCACAGCGTGCTAGGCTGTTCCCGAGCAGTGAATTACGGTGGTTCTTGAGGAGCAGCATGGGCCAGATGCACCTGTCTGCCCGCTCTCCTCTGACTCAACATGGGACTAAACACCTGATCTGACATCAGAGCTGAGGATGGAACAGTTCCCATGATTAAGCTAGAAGAAACCTCTTTTCTATTGCTTACTCTCATCTTTTCATGACATGTTGCACATGGTGGTTGTCTTCAGCATTTTTTGCAAGTGTGTGCTGGGAACCTGATCCTCTGACATGAATAAGCCTTTAGTGGATTGACTTAAACCCATCATACTGACTCTGTCATTCTCATTGTTGTTTTGAAGTCTTGAATGTAGTCCCTCATCTCATTAGCTGCCTATGGCCATGTGATGTTCCCTCTGCCTTTACCACATCCAAGTACAATACAAAACTTCTGTTCACTATTTGCACAGGTGCTCTGAGTCAGTATGGCTGGTCTCTTATTACCTATTACATGAAGAATTTGCTTGGCAGCATCAAGCCTGAGAGAAGTTGTCTGTATTTGTGCGCCTGACAGTTGACCTCCAATGAAATTGCTGTTATTTTGGATGCACTCAGTGCATCAGCACCATTTATAGCAAGGGGAATTTTTCAGGAAGAAGCTGTAGACCTGAGAAATATCCCCTCAGGGAATGGGAGATCCCTCTCTCTTGCATACAAATTTCTTATCTCACCTCAAGTACTTAGTGGTGATTCTCATATTTTCACTAACAGTAATGCAAGAGTGCAGAAGATCAGTGAATGTAGAATATACAGAAAAATATTCTACTGTTCTGACAAGTTTTATCACAGAGCAATGGAGACATAACTTTCTTAACTTTACTAACACACAGAATGAAGTTTTCAAATACTGATGTGTCAGCATTTAAAAAAACTTAAAAAAATTTTAAAAAGAGCATTGCTGGACATTTCTTTTGAAATGGAAATATAAGAGAGCATTTCACAGTTTTCTGCTGTATTCACTTGTACATCCCATAGCTATTTTTGTGATCATATCCACATGCAGACTTATCTATTATGCAGGAAATACAAAAATATGTAGACATATTGAAAGCTTATGGTAAGTAAAAATGTGTTTAAATCTTATCCTAGACATCCAGTCTGGAGAAACTTGCCCTCAATAGTTTAAGCTGGAATAAGTAATAATGTCTGAACTAATAAACTAAACACGGGTAAGACATGGGTGCAAGGACTGTCCAGACTGTGCAGTGTTACCATGATCCTTGGCATGGTGGTGACCAGGGCATGATCCTCAAAGATCACACCTTCAGGAACAGTACAGGCAAGCATGGTTCCCTGTAAGGAGCAGGGATGAGGGTAATCTGTGGCAGGGGTGGGGAGAGAAGTGACCATACGGGGCACAGAATCCCAGAATGGGTCAGGTTGGAAGGGACCACTGTGGGTCACCTGGTTTAACCTCCCTGCTTGAGCAGGGTCGTCCCAGAGCACATGGCACAGGACTGTGTCCAGATGGTTCTGGAATATCTCCAGTAAGGGAGAGACTCCACACCCTCTCTGGGCAGCCTATAATGCAGTGGTGTAACCAGACAATGCTATGCCAAGGTCCCATTAGCGAGAGATGTCTCTGCCCAAATTAAAGTGCAAACGAGACCATATCCTAAAGTCAATAACATGGATTTTCTTAAATATGAATGTGAGGAAAAGAGATAGAAAGAGACAGAAAAAAGAAGAGAAAGAGAGAGAGATCAAATAGCATATAGTCATCATCCATGGATCCAGTGGTATCCCGCTGCACCTTCTTCACCCTAGGCTTCTTGATGGTGGGGGTTCTGGAGTCATTCTTCTGGGGCTATCACCTTTATGCAGTTCTAGTTCTGGGTATCCCCAGGGTGGTCGTAGAAGCTGTTCCCATAACTTGGGGTGATATGTGTAGGAGCAGTGGCTTCCTTTCCCACACTTTGCCACAGTGGGAATTTCTGTCCATATGCATTAACCAGGATGCAGTCACCAGATCTTGGCTTCCCCAGGCCTGGAATTCATGCCTCACTGTCAGAAATTTTTCCCTTCTGTGCTTATCTTAAGTTTCTGCTGTGGTGGCTTATCTTATGGCAAGTTCCTTCCATGGCCTTGATGGTGTTTGAGACTGTCAACTGTGCTCTTTAAGTCCTTACACAAGGGGCAGCTAATGAGTTCAGGTCCTTTTGTAGACTAGTATAGATGTAGCTAGTGAATCCTCAGGAACTGCCTGGAGAAAATAGACTTCTAATGGCAGCAGCATCTCTGAAGTTCTACTAATGAAAACCCTGAGAGAGCATCAAAAGGGCAAACTGGAGGGAGCAACCAAAGCACAGAGCACGGAGAGGAACTGCAAAGTAGCTCCTGCAGAGCTGGAGACATCAATTAATCCCTCTTTGGTCACTGAGGGACTTTGCTCTGTGACTGGCAGACAGAAGAAGACTTCCAAACCCCGCAGCATTGCTGGTTTTATTCCCTTGAACAGCAAGGAATTACTGTTTTTCCATCCATTCTTATGGGCCATGTCTTATTTCAGAGCAGCTTTACAACCTCCTGCTAGAGTTAAAAGAAGGTGAGGTGACTTTGCGTTGAGTGCCCAAGACTGAGGAGCCAAGAGGCTCAGCCAGTGCCACAGGAAGGGCTGGCTGAGGGTGAGAGCTAGAAGTCGTGGTACTCTGCACTGCAAACTTGTCAGAGTGCTTCAGAAGTCTCACTCTACCAGTGAGGCAGTGTCGATGTGAGAGGTGTTAAAAATGTTGCAGTGATTGAGGGTTGACTGGCTGGACAATGCTTGAATCCCTTGAAGAGGTGCTGAATGGAGTCTGGGACCTGAAAGCATCAGAAAAACAAGACAGGGTGTGAAGAAACACCCCTAGCCACAAAGAAGAATGATCAGCATTTCCTAATTGATTTTGCTCTGTTCTTCTCTCTCAGGGACCTCAAAGAGCATGAGAGGAGGCAAGAAGCTTAAAACTTTGGGTTTCCACCTACTGTCAGGGTAAGCAAGTTCCTCTGTGGAGCCCAGCTGGGGGTTACTGTTTGTGGGGTGCTGCTCTGAAGCAGGGTTTGGTGCACTGCCCACAGGGGTGATTTCACTTTGGTGTGCTGCTCTCAGAGATAAACAACCCTGTTCTCCCCTCGGCTAGACATTATAAGTCTACTTATTGTTTCCATATATTGCCTCTTTGTTTTCCATCTTGATATTAACAGCCATGATATGCTGAAGCAAAGCAAATGCTCATGCTTTAGGGCCCTTATTTTAGGGGAAGGTGCTATGTGTCTATCGACCGTGTACTCTGAGCCAGTTTTCTCGTTGGACTGCACCATGGTTGTCTGTCTGAGCCAAGGGCAAGGCTCCTCTCTGGGGAGGTGAGATGTCACACACCATCTGGGCAGAGAGGCTGAACCAGTCTAGAGAGAAACAATGCCCAGCCAGCAGTGAACAGCACACAAGAAAGATAAGGAAACCAAACAAAACGAAGAACACACTTCAAACATTTTCTCTCTTAGCTTGCCTTTTTTCCTTAATTCAGGCTATTCTGGGCACACATGTGGGCATTACAGATCTCAGAAGTAACCACATGTCAAAACGTGGACAGTTTTAGGATGTTTTTTTGTCCAAGTTTTATTGTATTTGGCAGAAGACAGTAGCACACTGGTCCATATTCTTGGCTTAGGACTTGATTTGCATTTCTAGTACACAGGCATTCAATTTTAGCCCTGCTTGGATCCCTAAGGAACTTCTTCTTTTCCTATTTATTAAAAAACCACAAATCAAGAGCACTTTCCCAGCACAAATGTAACTCATTCTAAATCCCTGCTAATTCAACAAGACACCAGTTTTACTAATTGCTACCTTGATTAATCAAAGTGGAAACAATTTAAGATGCCATCTGCTTCTAAATAGGCAGGTCCTTTAAATTTGTTTGTTAACAAAGTTTGAAATACAAAATTTGGCCAACATCTTTCTATTAATCAAGATCATATTGTATATTATCAATTTTCCTTCCTGATTACCTCTTCAATAGGATCATATGGTTGTGTTTGTGATTTCAGCAATTACAGGGACTGTTACCTAAGGCCTATCCTCCTTTCCAGAAGACCCAGCAAACTGAAATTATTATTCTGCTACCTATTAGTGTAGCTTTTAAAAGATGCCAATTTCTTCAGTCCCCAGTTCAGCTCCAATGTGTTTGGATCTTAAAAATTTTTTCTGAAATCTTAAATAACAATTTTCTTAGGGATACAAGGAGGTTTGTCACCATCACATTGTTCGTGCATATATCCACAGATACATTCAGTGATGGGAACAGCAATTTAGGAGTCTTTTGAAGTTCATCTATCCTGCAACTCAGGTCTGAAAGATGCAGTTAATCCATGGGAGTGCTGGTGCAGCTCGACACCATTGACTGGTGACACAATCTGACTGCCCCAGAAGTGAGTGCAGGCACATCACTATGCCAGGACAGATCTGTTCTTATTGATGGGACTAGTGACACATTCCTTCCTTATAAAAATTTCAAGTGAAGGGTCAAATCAGGCTGTCGTGGCGGGGCAGTGCTGGATGGTGAGGTGTCGTGACCTTCTGAAAGCGTCTCCAAGGCGAAGCCGCTCGGCAGGACCACCACACACACACACGCGGATAGCTCCAGAAAATGGGTTGACGGCAAAGACGCAGGAAGGGTCTTCGTAAGTGTTTCCACAGGACAGGTTTATTGCAACCACACGTGTGAAGGGTTCCAGGGATGAAGACAAAGAACATGGGAGGGTCCACGTTTATAGTTTATATACGGCAGCAGAGGGAGCATCAGAGACCAATGGTCTGAGGGCATGAGGACGGTACACAGGCAGGGCTAGGACATGGGAGCCAACGGGGAAACTCTGAGGGANGTGATTGAGGGTTGACTGGCTGGACAATGCTTGAATCCCTTGAAGAGGTGCTGAATGGAGTCTGGGACCTGAAAGCATCAGAAAAACAAGACAGGGTGTGAAGAAACACCCCTAGCCACAAAGAAGAATGATCAGCATTTCCTAATTGATTTTGCTCTGTTCTTCTCTCTCAGGGACCTCAAAGAGCATGAGAGGAGGCAAGAAGCTTAAAACTTTGGGTTTCCACCTACTGTCAGGGTAAGCAAGTTCCTCTGTGGAGCCCAGCTGGGGGTTACTGTTTGTGGGGTGCTGCTCTGAAGCAGGGTTTGGTGCACTGCCCACAGGGGTGATTTCACTTTGGTGTGCTGCTCTCAGAGATAAACAACCCTGTTCTCCCCTCGGCTAGACATTATAAGTCTACTTATTGTTTCCATATATTGCCTCTTTGTTTTCCATCTTGATATTAACAGCCATGATATGCTGAAGCAAAGCAAATGCTCATGCTTTAGGGCCCTTATTTTAGGGGAAGGTGCTATGTGTCTATCGACCGTGTACTCTGAGCCAGTTTTCTCGTTGGACTGCACCATGGTTGTCTGTCTGAGCCAAGGGCAAGGCTCCTCTCTGGGGAGGTGAGATGTCACACACCATCTGGGCAGAGAGGCTGAACCAGTCTAGAGAGAAACAATGCCCAGCCAGCAGTGAACAGCACACAAGAAAGATAAGGAAACCAAACAAAACGAAGAACACACTTCAAACATTTTCTCTCTTAGCTTGCCTTTTTTCCTTAATTCAGGCTATTCTGGGCACACATGTGGGCATTACAGATCTCAGAAGTAACCACATGTCAAAACGTGGACAGTTTTAGGATGTTTTTTTGTCCAAGTTTTATTGTATTTGGCAGAAGACAGTAGCACACTGGTCCATATTCTTGGCTTAGGACTTGATTTGCATTTCTAGTACACAGGCATTCAATTTTAGCCCTGCTTGGATCCCTAAGGAACTTCTTCTTTTCCTATTTATTAAAAAACCACAAATCAAGAGCACTTTCCCAGCACAAATGTAACTCATTCTAAATCCCTGCTAATTCAACAAGACACCAGTTTTACTAATTGCTACCTTGATTAATCAAAGTGGAAACAATTTAAGATGCCATCTGCTTCTAAATAGGCAGGTCCTTTAAATTTGTTTGTTAACAAAGTTTGAAATACAAAATTTGGCCAACATCTTTCTATTAATCAAGATCATATTGTATATTATCAATTTTCCTTCCTGATTACCTCTTCAATAGGATCATATGGTTGTGTTTGTGATTTCAGCAATTACAGGGACTGTTACCTAAGGCCTATCCTCCTTTCCAGAAGACCCAGCAAACTGAAATTATTATTCTGCTACCTATTAGTGTAGCTTTTAAAAGATGCCAATTTCTTCAGTCCCCAGTTCAGCTCCAATGTGTTTGGATCTTAAAAATTTTTTCTGAAATCTTAAATAACAATTTTCTTAGGGATACAAGGAGGTTTGTCACCATCACATTGTTCGTGCATATATCCACAGATACATTCAGTGATGGGAACAGCAATTTAGGAGTCTTTTGAAGTTCATCTATCCTGCAACTCAGGTCTGAAAGATGCAGTTAATCCATGGGAGTGCTGGTGCAGCTCGACACCATTGACTGGTGACACAATCTGACTGCCCCAGAAGTGAGTGCAGGCACATCACTATGCCAGGACAGATCTGTTCTTATTGATGGGACTAGTGACACATTCCTTCCTTATAAAAATTTCAAGTGAAGGGTCAAATCAGGCTGTCGTGGCGGGGCAGTGCTGGATGGTGAGGTGTCGTGACCTTCTGAAAGCGTCTCCAAGGCGAAGCCGCTCGGCAGGACCACCACACACACACACGCGGATAGCTCCAGAAAATGGGTTGACGGCAAAGACGCAGGAAGGGTCTTCGTAAGTGTTTCCACAGGACAGGTTTATTGCAACCACACGTGTGAAGGGTTCCAGGGATGAAGACAAAGAACATGGGAGGGTCCACGTTTATAGTTTATATACGGCAGCAGAGGGAGCATCAGAGACCAATGGTCTGAGGGCATGAGGACGGTACACAGGCAGGGCTAGGACATGGGAGCCAACGGGGAAACTCTGAGGGAGTGGCGAGGGAGCGAGGGCCAATGGGGGAACAGGGCAGAGAGAACTTTCTAGGGCATGGGCATATTAGGTATAAAGGGGCAGGGAGGCCAAGGGGCCAACTGGGGAAGCAGAACTGGGGTACATTAACATAGTGAAACAAAGCATCCTGGGGAGAAGCCTCTTTGTCTCCCTAACTTGGGGAAGACCTTTGGTACTAGGGACTGTCCCACCAATGGACAGTCTTAGTCCCTAGTCCTGCAGGCCCACTGGCCTCCACATCAGGCCATAAGCAAACTGATCCACAGCCCCTTGTTACCAGCTGGTCAGACTTCTGCTGGTGTTTGTGGGGGTTTTGGGTGTATTTCATGACAAGAGGCGGCTGTTTGAAAGAAAGAAGTGCTTCAGTAGTTTCTCCAGTGGTGCACTGTGAGAGCTTTAGGGTGGAAGCTGCATTTTGACAGCAAAATACTTCTGCTGAAGTATCTTTTATGTACTTTGATCACAGTGCTCAAAGGATATGTTGGCTTTGGTCTTATCTCTTACTCTATTCCACACAGGAATTAAGTGGAAGGATTTAAAGCAGCCACCAGTGTCTGTTTAACAGGAATATTTTCCAAACTGACTTCTACAGGATTTTAAAAATCATTATTAAACACTAGGAATATCATATTTGACAGGTCAACAGATTATTGGGTTTTGGCTTAAATATCAAAAGCCACAATCCTTGGCACCTTTCAGCACGCTGAGGAAATGCTTGAAATTCACAGCAAATAAAATATTTAAAAGCTGATTACTTAATCTTCTGCAGGGAGACTGATGGGGAGGCATGCTACAACCTGGCACCATGTTTAGCTGAATTTTTAGCTTCTTACTTACTGATCCACTTTTACAAAGTGTCTGTAGGAATATTCTAATGTCTTGGAGGCTTCAGCGAATGCGAGGGTATCTCAGACCTCTCTATCTCTCTGTCCTCCTGCTTCTTGTTGGAAGGGACCTTAAAGATCATCTAGTGGCAGTTCCATTTTCATGGGAATGTGTTGTCATAAGGAAAATGCACAAAGATTACTCCACCTGTCTCACTCTTCACAGGAACAGTCCAACAGGCCACTGCTGTGGTCTCTGCCAGCAGACTCCTGTTAAAAAAACATGAGAGGCAACTCACAAAACAGTGACAGAAATGGGATGAGTCCCTGCTAGTTTCAGATGTACAAGATCCACTGACTTCTGCAAGGCTGGAACAATTTATTTCAGCTGAGGAGTTACCTTAACACTAGATTTTAACAATAACAGTCTCTTGAAGCCTGTTCCTCTGATCTTTGTGTGAAGTTTGCCATTGCCTCGAGTCCTTGGCTGCTGGACTGGAGTTCAGGCATATTGGCCAAGATTCACAAAACACCATTGCTCTGGTCTCCCATGAATTTCAATGGGATTCAGGCAGTGAAATGCCTTTATGAATCTGGGCCTTCATTTCAAGAAATCTGAAAATTTGAGGAAGCTAATTTAGCACACACTGTCCTCAGAGACTGTGGCTCATTCTGTCTGTTTGTCAAAGCCAATCATTCCTTCCCACAGCTGATGCACAAATTAATGGGATTAATGGGCACATACCTTCCTGCTGGTATTAGGGATCTTTAGATACCGTTGCTGAGTCTCCTGTTAAAAGCACAGAACTTGGCTTTTGGCATAAATCATAGGTCAGATATCAGAAAAAGAAGGGCAAAGCAAGGCAAGGTGACAGGTGAAGAGCCATCCTGGCAGGAGACCTAGTCATAAACTCCAACAACACATGTACTTCTAGAAGCTGTTTTTTAAAGATTTTGCTTTCTTTTTGAGCCTTTGGTAAGTCATTTACCACTGGAACTGATCAGAAAAGTGAAGCTGAAACCCAGGACTCCTCCAATTCCTACTCAGCATCATTAGTTACCCTTGTGCTCCCAAGGCTGGTGGCTTTCAATGAGTGCAGTTTGCCTTATAGTGGGAGAGAAGGGTCTCTATGGTTGACATATTTCTCAGACACGCCTTCCTATTAAATTTGATAATTTTTGCTGATGCATGACACATACAGAAGGTTTGTCTGTGCAGTTGTCCCCACTGTGTAGTAAAGCAAGACCAGTACACAGCAGGGTGATGTCCTAAGGCATGCCTCAAAGAAGGAAGAAACTGGGTAAACTTCTGAGCAAGGAGTCTGGGACCTGACTGTAACCCAGGGGTTTTCTCCAGCCTTGTTACAGCCATTTTAACAGGGACAGGTGCAAACAGGGTAGAGATCCCGTGTTCATTTCTGCATCAGCTCTGCCTGGCTTTTTATCCCTGAGTCAGTGTAGAAATGGGACGTATATCCTAGAGAAGGACTACCAGAAAGAGGGTTTACTCTTTGTGGTTCAGCTGGCCCACTTTAGGTCCTTCAGATTAAAGGAAGACTGGAGAGCTCTTACCTTTATATGGCAGCACGTAGAGAAATGATGCAGTAGCTTACTGCTCTGTGAGACACCCCAAGGAGAAGCAAAGGAAAGAGTACCTGGATAGTCCCAAATGACACTGCATAAAGGCCCACATGGACAACTGAAATGAGCCCACTGTGCCTCAGGATCCCACTGTTGTCCCTGGATGTGCAGTCAGTGGAGCTGATGCAGCCCAGAGAGTAATTCATCTCACCCTGGAGTGGGCAGCTGGTGTCTGCATGGCTGGGTCACTCCTCAGGCCCCATTGGTTGGATTGACTGAAGGTCTTCAATGCATAAAGAGTTTAAGATACTCAGCATTCAGACAGACACCTACAAGGACAGATGTGTTTCTTTACTTTTGAACTGATTTTCACCCAAGACAGCATTGGCTTTTTTCCAGGGTAAATGGTTGAGTTCAAACCATGGGCAAAACTTCAGCTATGGGCTCAAAGTGAACAAAAAAATCCATGCCAAGAACTTAGTTTTCTTTACAGGACAGGTATTTGTACTGCTTTATCCCACCTATAATATAAAAAAAGAACAAAAGTTCCCTCAAGCAACACATTTTTTGTGCTGGATTCTCATTTGATTTTAGTGCAAGCACCTTATTTGGGAGCATAATTCCTCATTTGGAAGTGTTAAGTCAAGGAATAAGAACCCTCTTGTAGACTAGGTGAGACTATCACCAACCCAAAGGTGCACTCAAAAGACTTGACAGCCCACATCAAAAACAAACAACAGAAGGAAAGGAAAGATGGTGTTGTGGAGTCAGTCTGGCAAAACGGGAAATTAAAGACAGTGTTTCAAGTAGGGTCTAGGCAGGGTATGGATTAACAAGAGAGCCTTAGATGAACCTGGAGGGAAAGAAAAGTTTTGATTTTCAAGACTTGGCAAGGCAACTGTCTCAGGCTGCTGGTACAACAAAATAATGCAAGATCTAGACGTAATTGATTTGAGGAAAACTGCTTGAACACCTGTTCATAATAGCCTGGAGAAACCTACAAAAATGGTTTATTGTGAATGAAAGTCTGCACTGGTCTGTCTGGCCTATTATTATTTTCACTGAAACCCTAGATGATGGAATAGGAAGCTGCTTAGGCAGTTTGCAGGTACTGCCAAGTGGGGACTGACCAAACACGCTCATGGGTGGGAGTCATCCAAAAGAAGTTATCTGGGAACTTTTTAAGAAAACGGAGAAATTACAGTGCAGCAAAGGTTTCAGACATAGCCCTTCATCAGAGTCTCAACTACACAAATAAAAGTGGGAGAAAACAGATCTGCAGGAAAAGTTCTGGAAATTGCAGTGGGTGAGAAGCTGGCCTTGACTAAGTCACCAAACTCATGCTCCCACTGCAAAGGCAGACACAGGAGGACAATAATCATCCCAGGCATTTCATCATGAGTAAGACTTTGGCCTAAAGTTTTGTGGGCACCACGTGGAAACAGAATTTGGGCTGGCTGGGGAAAGCCCAGGGAAGAACAATTTGTCAATTAGAGACACTGTGCTAAGGACATGCGTTGGAAGGTGGACAGGACTGGGGTTGCTCAGTCTGGGGAAGACTGACAGGTGTCAAGAAACAGGGGTCAATATACAACAGATTACTGCAAAAATAGTCTGTTCTCCATGTTCATTCCATGTGGGACATGATGCAATGACAAAATATCTCAAAGAGAAGACTTAATTTAGAAATTAGAAAAATGTTTTTAGCGGTGAATCTAGCTAAATAAGCAAAGAGAATGTGGGAGGCAAGGAAATGTCTCTTCCAGGAGGCATAGCATTTGACAGCTACAATAGATTCCAGCCTGGGACTGCCAGCTGTGTGCCCCCTCCAGCCCCATTTCACTCTGATTCCACAGTGCTGTGACACAGGGATGTCAGAACAGCTTGATGCATGTTCGTCAGTAGAACCTGACAGCTCACTAATGTGGCACAATATCACAGGCAGCCCAAGGATCTCCTGTATAAGGGAAATTCAGCAGATAATTCTGAAAAGAGCTTAAAGTTTTGGGGAATGTGCATTTGTTTTCCTTTAAATTTCATTTTCTGTTTCCTTTGGTTTATTTGTAAGTGGGATGCTCCATGAAGTGCAGTTCTGTTGTGTCCCACAGGCTGGTTCCCACTGGTTATTCACCCTTGGGCTTCCTGATTGTCAAGTCAGTCCTTCCCAAGGGAGTTGAGGGCATAAAAATACAGATATTGCCTGCAATTTGCCTTGACTGAGGAAAACCTTGTTATCTATGGGGGCAGCACAGGGGCTGAAGGAGGCTGTGTAGGGAACCAATCTATGCTGAGGTTTTTGGGGTCTCACCCAAGGCTAGCTCTGCTGAGCACTGCCATGGGATGGCTGATGGCAGGAGCCAGGCACCCACTCCGGGCCAGGCTTTTACCTACATTTAATTTAGTTTACCTAAACTAACACATGTTTGAGTATTGGCCAAATTAACAACCTGAGGAACAAGTTCTAGTTTAAGCATTCCATGGAATTTAATTATCCTGCTGTCTCTTGCCACTCCAGCAGTTTCATTAGAAGCTGTGCCTCTTACTCACTTCCTAATGAGAAGAGTCAGAAAGGCTGAAAAACCTAATCAGTATCTGAAAAAACATTAATAATTTCCCCAGATCTCCTCTATCTTCAATTTTTTCTGTGTTGACAGACAGTCTCTGACTGGAAAGCATAATACACCCATAATCTTGAGTTCAGGCCAGTAACAGAGATTTTTAATAATAAACCTTTGGTGAATTGATTTCTAGCTGGTGTTTGTATTACCTTTTAGGGGACCTTGCCTGGGCCACATTCAGCTCTCATTTAAAAAACACTGAGTGGGTAAGGTTCTCATGGGTCAGGAACTGAACTTGGACAGGTTTTTATGAGCTCCTGCCATGTGTCTTAAGCCTAAATCACCCCAACTGAAGCCCTATAGAGTTACCTGTGAGTCTATCTGTGTTTTCATTGTGGCCATCACCAGAGCATGAAGGGTGCCCTTGGAGCCAAAACCAAGCCAAATGGGTGGTACAGGCTGATAAGAGAGCCTAAAGTGGCAATGTGCTTATTTCACATTATGTAGATGGGTGCTTACCCAGGTTGAGTCCTGGCCCGGATCTGTTGCCTTCCTCCCGTGCTGGTATGAGCCTTTCCCTCTCCAGGGTGACTGTGTCCTGCAGTGGCCACCTACGCCCAGGATGGCTGACACCCCTGGGAATGCCACTCAGGCTTCCTGGATCTCAAGATAGATCGAGTGGAATCCCAAGTTATCCCAAGTGGGATCCTCAGGGAAATCAAGTCCTTGAGGAGGAACTGAGGACATCAGACTGCCCTGGGAACAGAGATTTCCTCCATGACAGGCAGATGGAGTCAGAAGCAGCCCAGACCTTCTTAACAATATCCCAGCAGAAGGGAAACACGTCACCTCAAGGGGAGACTTCTGTGGGTAGAAAGCTGCCTCCGACATCCGTGCAGAGGAGGGTCACTGAAGCCTGGATTGCTGTAGCACTGATCCCTGTCTCCTGCCCATGAGCATGACAGGCAGTGGAGGTATGACTGTAAATATGTTTTTCTCTCAATCTCAGCTTTCATTGTTGGCTTTCCTGTACACAGCAGATAACACCAGGCAATACATTTCTTGAGCATCATGTAAGGGGAGTCATGCACTAGAACATGAAATTATTACATTTCCTGACTTATGGTCAGTCATTTGTGCAATTTTCATTCCAAGGAAGTAGCACAGAGCCTTTAACAAAGAAAGATAGGTAACTTGCCTCAATTTGTCAGAAAACAGTTTGGAAACTCTGTCGGGTCCTGCCTGTGACCTGAAAGAGTCAAAAAAACAGATGATGTGTTTTAAAATTGGCATAGTTGGTCATTCAGACAGGAGCTAAACAAAATTTACTTCTGTCCCAGTCTTGCAGGACTGTCCCGGTATTTACTGGGTAAATTTGGAGTCACCCCAGGAAGCAGCTGCATCAGTGACTAGAGGGGAGAGAATACACACCTATCTTGTTAGGCAGCTAAGGAAAAGGGTTAGCAACTGCATGGTTTTTTGACTGACTTTTGTCAATCAGTATGTTCCCTGCTCTGTTGAAAATTGAATCGTCCTAAGAATATCTTTTCTCAATTAGTTTTTGTTACAGCAAGCAAAGCAGGCCAGTTGCAGGAAAAAAAAAAAACAAACCCAAACTGTTAAAAATCTTTGCTTCAGTGTTTACAGGGCTCTGCATGTATAAGACACTTATGAAACCATTGCCTGGTGTAGAGCTCATGAAATGGCAGCATTTTATACAGCAGTGGGAGATTAAACCTCAGAAGTCAACACAGCCTTTCTAAGCAGGCTGAAATTGCAGTGGGAAGCCTCATTTCTCTTCCATTGATAGCTTATTAATAAACAAGACTGAAATTCACATGGGTAATATGGTTATCTACAACATGAACACCCATACCTGAGCAAATGTCCCTGCCTCCCCATTATATCCAGGGAAAGAGCTGCTCAGTGACATCAGTAGAGTTTAGGATACAATTTGCATTGTTCTAAGCCTCCCACATTTGGTGCCTGTTGACTCCATTGTCGTGGGTTCTGATTCAGTGCTGGAGATCTGAGCAAAGCTCAGGTGTACAAAGCTGGGACACCTCGGTGGGGTCAGCTGTGTTTGTATTTCCCAGCAGCAGGGCAGTAGGAAGTTTGAATATATTATGTGGAGAGATGGCACCTGCATCTACCTGACCTCAGGAATAAACCTGACATTATCAGTCTGTTCCAGAACAGTCTGTAGCTCTCACAGATGTGGGGAGGAGCTATTGTGGGTGTCAGCTCCATTGCACAGTGACCCCCCCCCAAATCTGCTGTAAGAGCAAAGACATTCCAGAAATAATTAGAAAGTCCTGCAATGGGCTAAGGCAGGTTTATTTCCCTTTGCACCAAGAGTTTATTGGCTTCAGGGTGAGCTGTGGGTGTAATTCTGAAAAGGTCAGCAGCATAGCAGGGAGAGTGAATCACTTTTATAGCTAAATAAAGGCTGACAATGACCATGGAATGGTGCTTCCCAGCCATGAAGGAATGTGGTGGCTCTAGATGTATTGCTTTGGTGGGGATTGATTGAGAATTCATCCTTGCAATAGTGGAGGGTGGCTGTGATTTTGCTTGCAAGCAAGGAAGGTGGAATGCACAGGGAGGAGAAAGTGGGTTGTAGAGAGGACCATAATGCTGCAGAGGTAGGTAGAAATCTGCCTTGGACTAACCTGAAGGGACCACAATTGTAAACAGGCCAATAAAAACTGAAAAAGTCATCAGAGAATTAATAACCAGTATCTGCTTCAGCTGCCCTTCTTCTTGACACACCAGACCAGTACATCACTGGTGTGACTCTAGCCTCTGGCCTTTCTCTGTGGGTAGAAGTGAATGGCAGGGGTTCAAAAACATTGTGCCTTTACAGTAGATCCAACAGGATCCATTAATCCCTTTTTTTTTTTAAATTAATTTTCTGTCCATCTTTATAAATAGTTGGAAAAGGTTAAAAAATTAAAGAGGTGTTAAAAGCATGTTGGTAACAGAAGTAACTCTATTTTATACATGGTACAATCCCATCACATTGGCAAACCTGTGGATGTTTTAGATTAACTGTCATAACCACTGACCAACCATTTATTGACAGTCATTAAGCATTTATTATCTCTGCTTGAATTGTTTCTAAATGTTCCAGTAATAAAAATTGTTCTTTCAAAATTCAGTAACTCAGCTGAACCTTACCTGCAGTGCTCTCTTTGCCCAGCATTTAATATGTTTGAAATCCCCTCTGAGTAAAAATTTCTGTAGAAAGTCATTAAAAAGAGAGTGTTCTTTACCACAATAATCCCCCATGCATGTATCTCTGTTAATTGATCTACTTTTCTAGACAATGTGGTAATTACAGCTCATTGAAGAGCATCAAAGAGCTTCACTGTTATTGTACCCTGACATTTTCCCTGTCAGTGTGAGGTCTCACCAGCATAATAGGGGGTTTCTCCCTTGAATCACAGGGCGCAGGTAGGAACTGTGTTGTTTTGTCAGTGATGGGAAACAGTGTCATAGGCACAGACATTTTTTGCATAAGTTCTTTTTGCACAATCCCTTCTGTCCATGTAGGCACAGCCCAGACAGATCACACTGAGCTCTGTGGTTGTGAGGCACCTGCCTTGGACAGCACTTCTGTGTATCGAAATAACCATATAGATTTTAAAAAAAAAAATTCTTACAGTTTTTATCTTCTGATATGTTAAGATCTGAGACATGTAACTGTATTTACAGGCTGGGATTTTTCATATTGTGAGGCTGACTGTATAGTTTGGGTTTGCTTTTCATGTAAGACATGAACCAACAATGATGGCTTTGTTCCTGCTGAAGGCAGTGGTTGGACCCCCATTGTTTAGGCCAATGGCTGTACAGGGAATCAGATTTAGCAAGTGCAGCATGTATGGCTTCCTGAGCTTGGAGGTGTTCTGCTTCACAGCTCAGAGACACCACAGAGGAACATTAGCAAAACATGAAAATCAGCTTAGTCAGAGTACAGAAACAGGATATGGGAACACGACTTCGTGTTGAGTTTTCTGAAATGTTTAACAAGTGAGTGGGCTTTTGTGGTGATTAGTTTTCCAGGTCTAATAATTTACTTGATCATTAAATCTGCTTCTCTTCCAAAGTTACGTAATTCTGGATCTAACTTCTGGAGAAAAGCCATCTGTTTACTTATTAATCAATAGTGACCTCTTATCAATATTGAGTACTTAAAGTATTAATTAATACTTTATTAATAAGTTAAAACTTATTTGAGTAAGGTACATGCATGGAGGAAGTGTATATGCACTTTATTAAATGTATATTGGATGAGAGTTTTGAGGGAGAGAATAGATAAAGTCAAGTAACAACAAAATAATTTTCAAAGTTATTTAGGTAGGGGGCACAAAAGTAATTGCTGTTTATCAGCATCACTTCAAAGCACATCTCCAGCAACTCATGCTTGTCCCATTACCAGAAAGAAAAAAATCCAAAGAATAACTCCAACAGGAAACAGAAGCCTGATTAAGGACGTGATGACGAAAGGTTGTTGTTTTCTAATGGACTATGTGCCACATGCTGAGCTGGATCCAAAATGCTGGTATTAGCACACGGCATAGTTGGCAGTATTGGTGAAACATAAATCAAGGTGCACATAAAGAAGGATTTTTGGATCTGGATGTTGGCCTGAACCATTGTGAATGGCTGGCAAAGCTCTCTGGAACCTGACAATCCCCTCAGCAAAGTGAGGGACTGAGCCAGCTCCCCATTACAGCTGATCATTCTAACACCAGATTTTGCTTAGTGTGAGGAGGCTGTGCTGTGCCTTCTACTGCTCCCCACACACCCTGCTAGTGCCCATCCTGTGCCTTTCACTGTTTGCTTTGGTGGCACTGACTGCCAACTCTTTGTCCTTGGAGAAATGCTGCAGTTCCTCAGACACAGCTGAGCCCCAGATCCTATAGAGCCCAAAGGAATTGTTTTGTGATCCAGTGGGTAAGGTTGCAAAAGAGGCTGGAGAAGCTTGCAGAGCTATAATCCTGTTAGATGAGCCAGAACTCATACAGCTGCTATTGCTTTGTAAACTGGGAGCTGTCAGCCCCACAGTAATTATATACTGCTTTAAATTACTTTGGAGTGGCTCTCAAGATGTTGACATCTAGGCTGTCATCTTACGGGACAAGCTCAGACACAGGAGAAACAAGCTAAAGTGAATCAGACAATGGTGGTGGCTGAGTTCATCTCATTGAGCTTGTGCAGTCATCCTGACCTCCATAAAAGTTCTCCATTTCGATTTCTGTCTGCTGAGGAAAAAGCTACAGCCTTCCCCTTTTGAACTTTTTTAAGTGGAGGAAAAGTTGGGAAGAATCTTTTTTTTCTTTTAGCCAGAAACAAGACAAGCCCATCAATGCTTTGACAATAAAACCCCACTTAGAACTTGTTGTTGTTACCTGCCAGGTCATAAATCAAATTTCAACTTGCCTCTCATTTCATCACAGAGCTGACAACTTTACCCACTTCTCTATTGCACATGTGAAGAGCAGCGTAGAGATGTGAAATTTACTGCTGAAATTTTTAATGTGGAAGTAAGCATGATTAAATTTATGCTCTGGCTACTGCTCTTTTAAGCTGCATCCTGGACAGGATGCTGTTCAGGTGCCCTTCTGGATTCTGTTTAGTAACTCTTCATCTCTAAACAATAATGTGCTTAGAAGTGAGATCTTTTAGAAAAGTTGCAATGGTGCATAGCAATGGTAAGCAGCCTTTAAAAAATGTATTTTCTAATGAGATGCTAAGGAAAGGAACAAGAAAAGTACTCTGAATCTCTGATGGTCTTGTAATTGTAACATTTTAGCTCAGAAATGAGATAAAAATGAAATCGTTTTGCTTCATTATACTTGGTAATTTGGCCTTTGCAATTAGAAAAATCTGGAGTAGTGTATTTTGTACCTTTGTGTTATGAAAGATCATAAAGGCTCCATGAACATGCATAAAAGTAGCAGTGTAGTGAGTGAGTTTCTGCTGATGAGCATCTCCCAGTGTTCAATCTGACAACTAAAAATATAAGGGGCTCTGAGGCTGCCATTATGCTCCATCATTTCAATGATCCATGGATTAGGAGCTGGCACAAGCACACTGAAGAGCTCTAAAGGAGCTGTAATAGCCTGTCTTGTCAGCAGCCAGGGGCTGTGGATTAAAGTAGGAGAGCACTGAACCACAGAGGTTCCCTTCCTGTCCTGTGCTCTTCACCACTTCTTAAGATTGGAGGCTTGTCCACTTTTGGAAATATGATAATCAAAAACTGTTGGTGAAAACTGGATGTCTTTTTGTCATAAAAACAACTTCTGTGGGCCAGCTAGGGAGGAAACTGCTGCTGGGTGTGGTGATGGTAGTTTGTCCATTGCAAATGAGTTTGTGGTCACTAAATCATTCTGTTGCTGTCAGATGGCCAAGCACCCCACCATGGTCACATCCCTGGGCTGTTCTCTAACGGTGCTGCCAATGACAGTCCCTTACCAGGTCCCTTAGCCTGCCCAAGGACAACCATGCTCCTTTCAGGGTCTGCTGCAGGCACCTGCACGTGTGAGGGAGTACAAGATGATCTCCAGTGCTCGATCCAGGCTGGGCTTGTGTAGAGGCAGGTCAAATGCTGGGCAGCAGTGGTCCTTCTGCACTGCCTTCCCAGTGTTTCCTCTGGAAAGCAGCAAGGAGCAGGCTCTGTACGTTTGTACAGTGGTACATAGTCCCATCACCATTCTTTGGGACTGCAGGGGACTGGAGTGACCAGAGGCTTTACAAGGATAAATCCAAATCTTGCAGGGCTGCAGCAGAGAGCTGATGAGTCCTGCAGGACCCAGACTGACTCTGTACAGAGCCAGACAGATGCCTTTGCTACTTGCACCCACATCACCAGTTCCTTCTCTTAACCCAATTATACAAACCCACCATTATCCTGGATTAATGAGAGCTGGTCTTTAAGATAATGACCTCTGTGTCATGACATTTTCAAGACATTTTAGACTTAACATAAGAAATTAGGTGAAATAGTAATTTCTCATTTAAAGTTTTATTGAGATCCACTTTAGATTTTTGTAATGAAAAAAACATTTACCTTTGGCCACTACTGACCTGGAGCAGATCCAGCTCAATGACCTACATGGGAAAACATCTCTCTCTATTGCTGAGCATCTGGGCCAAACATTCCCTAGTGCAGTGGATTTACAGTCCTTAATCCTGGAAGTAAATTCAGAGAAGCAGAGTTTTATGACAAGGCTAATACTTGTTGAAGGTTGTGAGGTTTCTCTGAGAAGGAGCAGGGACCACAGTCAGGGCTTTCAGGGAGAGTAGCATATCTGTGTCAGGTAAATTCAGAATGCTACAGAACATTGTATGATCCAAATCTCAGGGTTTTCAGGCCCTCAAAGTCACAACTATGCACTTCTGTATCAAAGTTTGATCTTTGCCATTTATATCTTAGTGAAGGCTTGAATCTGCCCTAGTTCACAAGCTAATTTTGGTTTCTAGTCACATCTACTTGCTCCATCTGCCCTTATGGATCAGGTAACGGAACCACAATTTCCCATTCCCTCCCCTCCCCCTACTTCCAGTCAAAACTTTCTGCCCAGCTTTAGAACCCCTTTTGCATTTTTCTGATTATTAACATTTCCTATTTCTTTTTTCTTTCTTTCTTCTGGCCCTTAACTAACCCAGTATGTTCCACTATGCCTTGGAAACCAATGCACATTTACTCCCCTTCACTTCTCTCAACCACAATCACGTTGTAATTACATAAAAGAGGTAACTATGGTTATAAAAAGTCCTTCACTCTGAAAGAAAGAATTTTACAGTTTTCAGTACAATAGGACTGAAAGAGACCTTGTTTTTTACATCGGATCATTTGATGCTACACTTTTTGCACTCCAAATCATAGGCATGCCTCATGTTTTTTTCTCCGTCACCTCTTTTGTAAGACTGTGAGAACTGCTGCCATATAATTTTTACCGATTCTGTAGCCTAAAATTTTCATGGCGAAAATTTACTTTCTTTTTTTTTAATTTCTTGGGAGAGGATGATCTCTTACCCCAAACAGCTTCTTTTTCTTATCGACCTGAATCATTGTTTTCATCTCTGTTGTTCAAGGAAATCGATGGTTTCTTTTATCAAACAATGCAGGTTCCATCATGTTGGAATTTATGAAATGCCAAGACTGCAGTGTCAGCGCAAGGAAATAGTTGTGAAATACAGTGGTTTCCTGTGTTAGGTACACACCCCTGCCTCTGTGCAGTCCAAAAATTCACTGCCTGTAGTGTCTTCATCCCCACACAACCTTTCTGTCCCCATGGTTGGTGACCAAATGCATTGTCCACTTTGCAGTGGGAAATGCAGGTGAAATCTGGAGTCACAGAGGGAGATCCCCATGGACCAGGCAGCCTCAGCACACAAGGCCCTGGCTGCTGGAATATCCTCCCTCCCTTCTGAAGTTTTCGTAGTCGCTTAAGGGATTTGATTCTCAGTTCTCATTAAATTAAATGGGATGAGGGCATTCAGACATCTGAAGTTTGCTCTGAAAATCCCAGCTGTAAAAGACAGCTTATTAGGCCATTTCCCCCATATCTTACAAACAGAAAAAGAAGATCCATTGTGAGCGAAAGAAGAGACCAGTACATCATAATAAATAAGAGAAATAGCTACTGTTTTGTAATTCAATTATAACTTCCTATTAAATTTAATAATGCATACACTTTAACTTCATTTTGTTCTTATTAAGAGAAAAGAAATTGGTCCAGGCAAGCAAGCAAATAATTAAATAGAAATATTAAAAAAAATGCATGAACAATATAGAGCTTAAACATGTATCACTTTTACACAGCAGACATGATTTAGAATCTGAGTCCCTAAAAATGAAACATTCTTCAAGCTTCTGAAAGCTCTCCAGGAATTCTAGCATCAGAAAAGAGTTTTCACAATACTAGTATCTCTAGAGACATAAGGTTGCTTATTTTTCCATGGTGCCCAGAAGAGGCTTTATTAAACACAGGAACATGGAGGGAAAGTCCACACCAAGTGATGGAAAAGGCTACAGCGTGGCACTGGAAATACCCGAGCTGCCTTTGAATTACTGGGATATTAGCACCCTGCTTCTTAGTAGGCTGGTGCAAGACATGCTGTTTTCCGACTGAAGGAGCAACTTTTAAGCCCAACAAAAATCACCACAGTGCCCTGCCATGATTGCCTGATGGACCAGCCCTACCCAAGCAGATCGCAACATTTGGATTCTGAAAATAGAGACATCAAAAAAGTCACTAAGCAAAATTCCAGGGCTCTCTAAAGGGCTTCATGCTACGAGAAAGTTGCCTGGAGAGCTTGAAGTGAAGCCAATGGAGCTGATTTCAGCCAATTTTATCTTTATAAATACATCTAAACCTGATCTATTTGAGGCCTACTCACATTCACTGCCAAAGGATTTTCCAAACGTCACAGATCTCTTTTTTTCACATATATTTCTTTTTCAGGCAGAAAGCTTTCTGTCCTCACACCTGATAGAGAAAACGGACAAGAAAGGGACAGGCACATTTAAATACACAGACAGAAATACCTACTTAATCTGACTGGCCTCTCACTCGGCCTGTTGAAAACTTCCTTATTCTTCAAAAAAAATCCATTTGCAGTAGATAAACATTATCTGGATGTTCCAGATCAAATCACTGCCAAAAAAAATTAAGTCTTGACATCAAAATGACCAGAATTATCCTGTTAAGGAGAAATGAACACTAATTCTTTAATAGGCCTAAATCATCTTTTATATGCAGAGTACAAGCAATGCTGTTGCAAGGCCAGGCAGAAAGGCAAGCTGCAGGAGAGGGAATCTTTGTTTCTTTGGTGCTACCTCTGCAACAACTGTTCACCTTGATGGCTGAAATAAACTTTACAGTATCAATATTATTCTTTATTTCCTTTCCTCTGCTGGGGAACATTGCGTTACATACCCATTCTACCCGCTGATTTCAAGTCCCTGTGGGAAGGGACAAAAAACTATGATTCTTTCTGCTTTAAAATAATTTCTGCTCTGCTGCCAGTGGCCCTGTGTGGTACACAAGCATTTGGGCTGAGCTGTGCAAGCTTTGCCTTTGAGTCTTGTTTTCCTAGGGAGGTTGTGGCAAGGTGGGGGTCAGCCTCTTGTCTCAGGCAATTAGTGATAGGATAAAAGGAAATGGTCTCAAATTGTGCCAGGGAAGGTTCAGGCTAGATATTGGGAAGGATTTCTTCACTGTAAGAGTGGTTAAGCATTGGAACAGGCTGCCCAGGGCAGTGGTAGAGTCACCATCCCTGGCAGTGTTCTAAGAATGAGTAGACATGGCACTTTGCAGTGTGGTTTAATGGGCATGGTGGTGCTGGTCAAAGGCTGGAGTCAATGATCTTGGAGGTCTTTTCTAATCTTCATGGTTCTATGACTGTTTGTAGACATGCCTGTGCTAACTTGGGTCTGGAGGCATCCCTCTGCAGTATAGAAAGTCTATGAGGTTTTATTTTAAATGCCAGGGAATGGGAGCACCAGAAATTAGTGACTACTACTGGTTTTAGTGTTGCTACTAATTTGGGTAAGATGGAGTGACTAAAGGCAGCTAATACAAGTACCATAAGCAGGCAAAACAAACGTGCAAAAAACTAACGATGTTTTTAGAGAACCTCCACAGCAGACAGGAAAGAGTGAAAGTGTTGATCAAACTAAATGCTGCACTAAAGAGAAGAAAAATGGTGTGAGGTCAGAGAACTGAAAGTGAGATCTGTGGCTGTATGAAAGATTTGCTCAGCAGTGGAGTGAGAGGGCTGGCAGTGGTGTGGGCGTCTTCCTACGTTCCTACCAAGGAAGGAGCTGAGGAGCTGCACAGGCTGGCGCCAGAGCCAGGTGTACTGTACATTGCACTGTACAGCTGGAAGATGCATTGGGTTTCAAAAGAAAATATGTGTCATATTTGCTAGAGACAGAAAGAGCAGCAGGCTGACCACTGACGAAGGGGAGAGTCTGGTTTTGAGGTGTCAAGGCAGAAGTGACAGGACAGGACAGAAAAATGATCTGTGAGATTGCTGTAACTAGGGGTGAAGTTAAAAGCCTTCTCACCCCTTTGTTCCGCTGTGTTATTTCCCTCAGTGACACTGTACTTTAATGCTGTAGGATGCCCAGTTTTTACTGGCTATTTCCTAGTGAGCACAGAGGTTCTGGGCATAAAAAATAAACCTTGATTTAGTGCCAAAATCTACAAATCACTTTGAATTTCCAAACAGGTGAACATTATTCATGGCAATACATGGTCTGAGCCTGAAACAGAACATGACATGACTTAGTCCCTGTCTCAGTCTTGCGGTGGGGACAAATCACATAAGAATGACACAATCAAAGGTGAAAGAACAAAAACATAAAGCCATGGCTCCAGCATTTCACAGCCTGGAAAGCAGATCACAGGGAAATCCTTTTTAGCCATCACAGCAGGAACAATATTTCCCTGTACTTTATCAGCCCAGTGAGAAAATCAGGGCAACCTCTTTGCATTGGCAACATGCCTTGCCACCACCTAGGGCTGTGGTTGGCTCAGAGCATCAAGATGTTTGAAGCACTTGCAGAAAAGCCAATTTTTAAATGAACAGGCTCAAACTGCCCTTGAATAAATGGAACTCTTACCATATATTTGAGTTTTAGATTAAGACAAAGGGAGCTAATTAATTTATCCCAGAGCCTTTGGAAATCTCCATTCAGAGAAGTTTTATCAATGAAGGTCCATTGATAAAAAGGACCCAGAGAAACGGACTGATGGTTGAATATACTTCCTTATATACTATGAGGCTGCTGGTAGAACAGTGTCTGGTCTTTTGAGCCCATATTCAGGTATTTATTTACTAAAGAACCTGGCAGTTTTATTAGTAAGAGTTATTTTTTATTCTGTAGTTTGTGTCATTATGAATCCAGTGTTCCCCCTTAATGTTGCAATATACATTTTTGAATAGGGCAATATTTGAAAATATTAGTTTATTAACATTGAAGAATGTATTAGTAAGAGACACAAACATTTATCTCGATGGGAGAATCAAAATTACAATCATATACCATTTTTTGCTGTGTATTCTAGAGTCAGAATGAAGGACAGGAAGATTCCAGTTTCAGGTGCAAAACTAATACATCAGCATGTTAAGTTACTGTGTCCTGAAAAATGCATTCCTATTAAAAAATAGACTGGAAACAACATTTCTGGGTTATTATAGAAGGCATTTGTTTTACTTTTAATATGAACAACTTAAAATGCAGGCTTTTAAAGATAAAAGTATCAATAATCACCTATGGCTTGAAAAAAGATATTTCCTTTCCATTATGCAGAGAAGCCTGGGATGATGATTGTTGCCTCTGCAGTTCTGGAAGCAGCAAGATCTGGAGTCAGTATGTCTGGTAGCTATGCCAGTTCATAGGGACATAAATCAACAGCTTGCTGACCTCAAAATTTTCTGTCCTTTAGTCATTTCTGTGCTTTTCACAGATCTATTCCTTACCATATTTTTTCTGGTCCAGGCTAACTTTACCTCTTCTGAGTGCACTGGTTAAATATAAGTCTGATTCACAGCCCAGCAGATCTTGTTTTCCTGATTTTCATTCCATATTTTTTTATCTCATAGGTATTTTTTTCTTTGGTTTTTCCTTCACTCACCATGCTGTTTGTTTTCACTGGTAACAACAAGGCAGATGCCCTTTTATAAGGTGCAGATTTATAGTTAAATCCTGTCTAGATTTACAATGGATTTTGTCAGCACAAGCCAGGAGCAGGACTGAGAGTCTGA
Source organism: Ifrita kowaldi (assembly GCA_013398055.1). Lineage (NCBI taxonomy): Eukaryota > Metazoa > Chordata > Aves > Passeriformes > Cinclosomatidae > Ifrita > Ifrita kowaldi. The sequence goes on along the minus strand of VZRS01002631.1, from coordinate 33,666 downwards.
CTTACTCAAGGATTTAATACTTTTTCCCACTGAGCCCCTGCCCTGCTGGAGCAAGACAGTAAACAAGTGCTTTTTACCTGTGAGTTCTGATCCTCCTCTTCTCTCAGTTTGTGCTTATCCAACAACTACAGACTCTGATTTCCCAAGTGAGATGATGGGGGTAGCCTCTTTCATCCCTACAAACTCATGGGACTGCCACAGTCCTGTTTTTGCTTCTCTGCAATGAGTGCTGAAGGTGTTCATGTTAGTTTTTTCAGCTATTTTAGTAACTTCCTTGATTTAAGACTTAGTTCATGCTGGGGCTAACAGAGGAGACAGATCTGGAGGTCTTTGATTATGCTATAACTTGCCTCCTTTCTATAAGAAGGGTTGAAAAAAGACAGCAGTGCAGAGTCCTTAAATAGTGTAAAGAATTATTATAATTTCTGATTTAGATGTTAAAGGGAAATACCATTAGGAAACTACCTGTGCTTCTGAAAGAACAACTTGGTATAGCAGTTTTTATACGACTGAGATTGCAGCATTTACAGTTGTGATTTTTAGATAAACACCTTATCTTCCTCCTCACACATTGCTAGATCCACAGCCCTTTTCACACCCATAATACGGGCTAAGTTCTGTTAATCCTTATCGTTGCTTCCAAATAAGACTCCAGTGAAAACTACCTGGCATTTTGGCACTTAGGAAAAGCAAGCCAAGAATTAAACTTACACAAAAGTCTGCAAGAATTGTATTTTAAATGCAGGATTTTATAAGGAAAGCTTGGTGATCATAGGAATTGCAAACTCTGCTGCCAGCAATTATTAAATCTTTCATTGCTTTGCTGTATTCAAGGCAGACTCAGACAAGGAATTATTCTAGGTATGAGTAGCTGGATATTGCCTCATCCTTTCTCTCGGAATGGGGTTGACAAGACAAAGCAAAAGAGAAAGGTCCTGGTGGGGATCAGAAATACAGAGTATTAGCATCTGTGCAGTTTTAAGAAAGTGAAAAGCATTTCAGATCCAAATGCAAAAAGAGTAAGGGATGATCTAAAAATTGCGAATATCAATGTTATATTCTTCATCTTCTATAAAGCAGGAAAAACATTTTGCATTCAACTCTATTAAATAGGTTTCACCACTTTCAGCTTTTGACAGCTTATGTTCCAATGTAATGTAGTTTAGATTAAAACAGAAATGTTTGACAGATTCATTCCAGTACTCGGATGTACAGTGAAAAGTCACTTGTTCCTTTGCATATGGTGGGGTTTGGAAGAAATAAGTTATACAGAAAGCAGTTGAAACTAGAAATATCTGCATTAAATTGGTAAATGAAATAAGGTCTGGATATTGCCATCCAAAGTCTGTAAGTTCTGTATAGGCTGTGGGAGTTATATTTCAGGATGACACGAAGGGCAGGTTTCTTGTATTTCATTTCTGTTACATGGTTGTATGTTGCTGTGGGAACTGGACTAAGTATCCTGATGGACATCATGCCTTCCATGCAGACCAGTGGGTGCTCAAATCCTCCATCTGTTGAGAAAAAGTCTGGAAATCGATTACAGTGGATTGTATCAGGGATATAGGATTTGCTCTGACTATTTTTCACTGCTTAACTGCATTGAGCAATTAAACCAAAGTGTCAATTTAAATTTGCCATTTTATGGGGCTTTGAGGGAGATTTAGGCTGGAAATGAGCACACAAACAAAGACACAAAAAAACCCTAAAGAGATAGTTTCAAAAATCTATCCATGCTCCAACATTCATCCAAGTGGAAATCCAGGCTCTTAGAGAAGCCAGTGGAGCCCTTTACCATGATATGATGTAAAATCCCAGCTGTTCACGTGAAGAGCTTTCTAAGATAGATGTTATGATTTTGATTCTTAACAAGTGTTTCTGGAGGTCACTATTTGAATGACAACAGATTTGTGCTTTAAAAACCCATTAGCGTGAGCTAACTTAGAATTAAAAGCATGTTCTTTCAAAACATATTTATTATGGAAAAGACAAAAAAATAGGCAAAGAAGGGAAGACAGATTATGAAATTGCATAAATGTATTTCAATAGGTAGTAATATAAAGGTGAAATATTACAGTCTTGTATCTGTAATTTAAATGACCTTACTGTCACATTGGCATCCTGCAAATTTAGTTCTAAAGCTAAAATTTCAACACCAATATTAAGTAAAAGGAGATGAACTATTAGTGATTGCCTCTTGGATTTATTTATAACTGCATTCAGTTTTCCAAAAATGTGGTGGGCAAAAGGGCAAGCCTCATCCTGGGCTGCATCAAACACAGCACATCCAGACAGGCAGCAGAGGTGATTTGCCCACTGTGCTCAGCCTTGGAGCCCTAAATGCAGGTCTGGGCCCCACTAGTTAAGAAGGATGTGAAGGTCCTTGAATGTGTCCCAAGGAGGGCAACAAAGCCAGTGAAAGGGCTGGAAGTCATGGTTTGGAGAAGAGGAGGCTGAGGGGCAACCTCATGGTTTTCTGCAGGAAATGGGAGGTGCTGAGGGCTTCTCTCTGGTGTTCAGTGATCGGACATGTGGAAATGATCCAAAGCCACGTCAACAGAGGCTCAGTCTTGATATTGGAAAGCATTTCTTTGTTGAGAGGTTGGTCAAACAGTGGAGCAAACTTCCTAGAGAGGTGATCAACATCCCAAGCCTGCCACTGTTTAAGAGGCATTTGGACAATGCGGTTAATAACATGCTTTAACTTTTGGTCAGCCCTGCCGTGGTCAGGCAGTTGGACTAGATGGTTATTGTGAATCCCCTTTCAACTGAACCATTCCATTCCATTCCATTCCAGTCTGTCACAAAGAATTTCTATTACACAAGAAGACCTCACAACTGGACAGCCAAAGTGAACACTTTTCTTAAATTTCTAAGTTTACTTCTGCTTTTTACTGTTTTGCATATGAATGGCTTTCCACCTGGAAAGTGCTAACTTAAGGTTTGCAAGCTCCAAACCTGCAAGAAAGACTGTTTTTTAAGGTGGAGCAGCCTTTGAATTTAAATTGCTCAGTCCCTGGAGTTAATAGCCTCATTCATCCTGTAACCATTTGGGCTGTGGTGTCAGAGACATTATAGTGTGACGCATAGCATTGAGTCTGCAATACTAATGGGCACCAATATACTGCCCAAGTCATATTTCTCTTTTGCCAGAGTCTTAATAAAGCAACTATGGAAGCTATAAACTGCAAAGGGGGCGAAGTTACAACTGTGCAATGTTTCAGTGAGGAATTTGAGA
>VZRS01002631.1:0-29806 GCA_013398055.1 Ifrita kowaldi | reverse complement strand
TTATATTTCAGGATGACACGAAGGGCAGGTTTCTTGTATTTCATTTCTGTTACATGGTTGTATGTTGCTGTGGGAACTGGACTAAGTATCCTGATGGACATCATGCCTTCCATGCAGACCAGTGGGTGCTCAAATCCTCCATCTGTTGAGAAAAAGTCTGGAAATCGATTACAGTGGATTGTATCAGGGATAGAGGATTTGCTCTATTTTTCACTGCTTAACTGCATTGAGCAATTAAACCAAAGTGTCAATTTAAATTTGCCATGTTATGGGGCTTTGAGGGAGATTTAGGCTGGAAATGAGCACACAAACAAAGACACAAAAAAACCCTAAAGAGATAGTTTCAAAAATCTATCCATGCTCCAACATTCATCCAAGTGGAAATCCAGGCTCTTAGAGAAGCCAGTGGAGCCCTTTACCATGATATGATGTAAAATCCCAGCTGTTCACGTGAAGAGCTTTCTAAGACAGATGTTATGATTTTGATTCTTAACAAGTGTTTCTGGAGGTCACTATTTGAATGACAACAGATTTGTGCTTTAAAAACCCATTAGCGTGAGCTAACTTAGAATTAAAAGCATGTTCTTTCAAAACATATTTATTATGGAAAAGACAAAAAAATAGGCAAAGAAGGGAAGACAGATTATGAAATTGCATAAATGTATTTCAATAGGTAGTAATATAAAGGTGAAATATTACAGTCTTGTATCTGTAATTTAAATGACCTTACTGTCACATTGGCATCCTGCAAATTTAGTTCTAAAGCTAAAATTTCAACACCAATATTAAGTAAAAGGAGATGAACTATTAGTGATTGCCTCTTGGATTTATTTATAACTGCATTCAGTTTTCCAAAAATGTGGTGGGCAAAAGGGCAAGCCTCATCCTGGGCTGCATCAAACACAGCACATCCAGACAGGCAGCAGAGGTGATTTGCCCACTGTGCTCAGCCTTGGAGCCCTAAATGCAGGTCTGGGCCCCACTAGTTAAGAAGGATGTGAAGGTCCTTGAATGTGTCCCAAGGAGGGCAACAAAGCCAGTGAAAGGGCTGGAAGTCATGGTTTGGAGAAGAGGAGGCTGAGGGGCAACCTCATGGTTTTCTGCAGGAAATGGGAGGTGCTGAGGGCTTCTCTCTGGTGTTCAGTGATCGGACATGTGGAAATGATCCAAAGCCACGTCAACAGAGGCTCAGTCTTGATATTGGAAAGCATTTCTTTGTTGAGAGGTTGGTCAAACAGTGGAGCAAACTTCCTAGAGAGGTGATCAACATCCCAAGCCTGCCACTGTTTAAGAGGCATTTGGACAATGCGGTTAATAACATGCTTTAACTTTTGGTCAGCCCTGCCGTGGTCAGGCAGTTGGACTAGATGGTTATTGTGAATCCCCTTTCAACTGAACCATTCCATTCCATTCCATTCCATTCTGTCACAAAGAATTTCTATTACACAAGAAGACCTCACAACTGGACAGCCAAAGTGAACACTTTTCTTAAATTTCTAAGTTTACTTCTGCTTTTTACTGTTTTGCATATGAATGGCTTTCCACCTGGAAAGTGCTAACTTAAGGTTTGCAAGCTCCAAACCTGCAAGAAAGACTGTTTTTTAAGGTGGAGCAGCCTTTGAATTTAAATTGCTCAGTCCCTGGAGTTAATAGCCTCATTCATCCTGTAACCATTTGGGCTGTGGTGTCAGAGACATTATAGTGTGACGCATAGCATTGAGTCTGCAATACTAATGGGCACCAATATACTGCCCAAGTCATATTTCTCTTTTGCCAGAGTCTTAATAAAGCAACTATGGAAGCTATAAACTGCAAAGGGGGCGAAGTTACAACTGTGCAATGTTTCAGTGAGGAATTTGAGAGGACCATAACAGTTCCACAACCCATCAGTCATTTCTGTAAAAAGGAAAAAAAATCAAAATCATGATGATATGTTCTGAAGATTAAAAAAACCTCTCAGTCTTGGGAGTGAGCAGCAACCTTTGAGTTACTGGTAGTTTGCCTACCTGGCAAGTTTATCAACCTGGTGAGGCTGAAGACTGAGAAAAGTAGAATTTTAAGGAAAAGTTCTAACATATTTAGAGTGTTCATTGCTTTATCGATAGAAAGTTCCTGCCTTTCTAGGGCAGAGAGAAAGGCTGAGGCTCAGTTTGTGCACTGAGCTCAGGCTGGGGCTGGCTCTTCTTTGTGAGTTACCGCNAGAGAGGTGATCAACATCCCAAGCCTGCCACTGTTTAAGAGGCATTTGGACAATGCGGTTAATAACATGCTTTAACTTTTGGTCAGCCCTGCCGTGGTCAGGCAGTTGGACTAGATGGTTATTGTGAATCCCCTTTCAACTGAACCATTCCATTCCATTCCATTCCATTCTGTCACAAAGAATTTCTATTACACAAGAAGACCTCACAACTGGACAGCCAAAGTGAACACTTTTCTTAAATTTCTAAGTTTACTTCTGCTTTTTGCTGTTTTGCATATGAATGGCTTTCCACCTGGAAAGTGCTAACTTAAGGTTTGCAAGCTCCAAACCTGCAAGAAAGACTGTTTTTTAAGGTGGAGCAGCCTTTGAATTTAAATTGCTCAGTCCCTGGAGTTAATAGCCTCATTCATCCTGTAACCATTTGGGCTGTGGTGTCAGAGACATTACAGTGTGACGCATAGCATTGAGTCTGCAATACTAATGGGCACCAATATACTGCCCAAGTCATATTTCTCTTTTGCCAGAGTGTTAATAAAGCAACTATGGAAGCTATAAACTGCAAAGGGGGCGAAGTTACAACTGTGCAATGTTTCAGTGAGGAATTTGAGATGACCATAACAGTTCCACAACCCATCAGTCATTTCTGTAAAAAGGAAAAAAAATCAAAATCATGATGATATGTTCTGAAGATTAAAAAAACCTCTCAGTCTTGGGAGTGAGCAGCAACCTTTGAGTTACTGGTAGTTTGCCTACCTGGCAAGTTTATCAACCTGGTGAGGCTGAAGACTGAGAAAAGTAGAATTTTAAGGAAAAGTTCTAACATATTTAGAGTGTTCATTGCTTTATCGATAGAAAGTTCCTGCCTTTCTAGGGCAGAGAGAAAGGCTGAGGCTCAGTTTGTGCACTGAGCTCAGGCTGGGGCTGGCTCTTCTTTGTGAGTTACCGCATCCAGATAACCTGCAGCTCCTGCCTTGCTTTGCAGTAGTGTTGCTAGGCAGTTGCTAAGGCTATTTTTGCTCCAGGCTACATGATCTACCTGTTTACTGCACTAAACTGTGGGATTTAGGGATGGATTATTATCCCAAGCCTGGGTAGTGAGCCATGGCAACTCCTTGAGGATATGCAGAAGGATACCTGGTTGCTGTGCCCTGGTAAAGGTCTGCATTGCTCCAACACCTCAGGTGGCAGCTTGGGTAAGAGCCAGGCTGCAGCAGGAGACTCCCAGGGCCACAAGGAGGGATTTTCCTTGTGGATTTAACTCCTCAGGATGAAGACTGGGATTTCTTCCTCTGATGCTGTCACAGCATCCGAGTGCAAACACTGGTGTCACTTAACAAGGACCAATTGTTCTGAGTCTTCCTGGGAGTTATGGCTGATTTTGTTGCTCTAATGTTTTATCTAGCTGTTCTAGTCATACCCAAAGTAGTTTTCCCTTAAATAAGCAGAGGTCTTTTATGCAATAGAGAGTAGCTCATATTCCTTTAGTGATTAACAGCATTTTCTGAAAAGAATTTAGAGCAGGGCCAGGTTGGTCAGATCTGTATTCAACTGCTGATGACATTACTCACTTTTCTATTGCCAAGGCTTTGCCCTGGACTTGCATCTGCCATATAGATAGATAAATGGAATGAGCCTATCCCTCAGTCCTGAAGTCCTGGTAAAAGTTTTGATAAAATTTAATCTGGTAAATTGGATTCAAGACATCTGGAATTAATTCTCAGTTCAGGTTTTGCTGGATATCTATCAAATGAGCCCATCAGGCAAAGTTCTGTGCACTCTCAGGTAGCTCACTTAATCTGCTTCACAGGTTCCTCCTCAGTGAAATAAGGCTTGTACCTTATTACTACCTTAGCAGAGGAGTCAAAAAGCATTACTGAATATGAGCTGCTCAGATGTTTGGAGAGCTGTGAGCCAGAGAGGGGAGTACCAGCATTTTTTTTCTTATTTAGTACAGTGATATTTTCTAAGGGACTGTTCAGTGATCAAATTTCATTCCGGAAGAAATATTTCACATGGCCAAATCATTCTTTATCAAACCAGCTCATTATAGTCCCTTTCTAGGAAGGCTTATTTTACAGAGCTTTCTCTGTTCCATCTCTTAATGTAGTTGACGTCCTGCTAGGTGCTTCATCACTTCTCCCCACTCCAAGTTTTCAGGACAATTTTAATTTCCCTAGTGAATTATCATGATCTCTGGTGATAGCTGAGAAGATGCAACAAAGCAGAGATGCTTCCTCTTTACCTCCAGCCATGAGTTTGCATTTTTTTCCTTTCTCTATGATTGCTACAAAAATTGGTTCAATTAGAAATACAGAGAAAGATCAAGCACCTGTGTGAAAGGAAGTGAAATGAAGTTTCACAAAATTAGAACTTTAGGGGCTTTTGACAGATTTATGTAGGCTCTTTGCATCTGGGCATTGTCTACTTCAATTTCAAAATGCTTCTTTTACAGAACCCATTGCAGTTCCTTTGCTGAGCTTTTTTTAGGCTTGTGAAAAGAGCTGGCTGTCAGAGCTCCATCTTGCATCCTCCTATCCCAAAATCAGGTGTAAGATCAGCCCAGAAGGGATGTGGAGATGTTGCCTTGGCAGTGTTTCGCCTGAAGGAAAGCTTAGCATCACAGAAAATATTTTTTGACTGGTCCTTAGCAGGCATCAAATGATGGAGATAGTCACTGGCTGTGAAGCAGAGTGGTACCAGTATATTTCTGGTATTGGACATCTCTGCTGATGGGCAGATGTTGTTTACTGTCATTCTCTCTGTCTTAACACCATCCATGTATCTCTACCAAAATAATGCAGGCAAGAAATTACTCTTTTGGGGATCAGGCCAATGGCCTTTGTGCTCTGGCCACTAAGAATAACACTGATTAGTTTCAATGAGGACAGCAGTAGTCTTAATTTATGGGATTATTAGCCAGTAACAGCTCTTTAGCATTTGCTGTTCTTAGTGGTGCCAAGGAATAGGACAAGAGGGAAAGGGCAGAGACTGATGCACAGAAAATTCCACCTGAATATGAGTAAGATCTTGTTTACTGTGTGGGTGACCATGCACTGCAGCAGATTGTCCAGAGAGGGTGTGGAGTCCCCCTCACTGGAGATATTCCAGAATTGTCTGGACAGGATCTGTGCTGTGTGCTCTGGGATGACACTGAGCAGGGAGGTTGGACCAGATGACCCACCGTGATCCCTTCCAACCTGGCCCATTCTGTGATTCTGTAAAACATCAAAGAGATATGTCTTTAGGACATATTGTATTTCTGGATGCATACTAGGTAAACCTAATGTAGAACTGTTCCTGTTGTTGGATCCAGGATCACCAGATGTGACAGAAGTTTCTTTGCTCATGGCTTACAGGTGAGAGTTATTCCTTCTGCCAACTCCCTTTCTTCTCAAATGTTCCCCACAAACCTTATAAAGCTTTTTCTCAAGTAGAAGTTTTCTCTTTTTGGTTTTGTGCCCCTATCCCAGTCACATCTCCCTGAAAATGTACACTGCTTGTTCCTGTACCAGATTCCATGTTCTTCCTACAGATGCATTCTTTCCGAAGTTATTTTAGCGGGGTTTTGTCTTTGGAATAAACTACTTGCATTGAAATTGCTTTTGCTTATTACAGAAGTTGGTCTGAAAAAGAGTTCCTGTTTTACTCAGTTGTGAAATTATGGGTAAATGAGGAGAAAGCTATAAAAATACACATACGTATGGAAAGCCTGAAGAAAGGGAGTGATTTGGTGGGCGGGAGAGGGGAGAAATTAGGGAGCAATCAAGCGCCACTGAGAAATAAGGAATTTAAACTGACTGTTGATTATATCAGAGTAGTTCAGCAAAAGAAGCAAGAGAAAGTCTGCTAATCACAAGCAGATCATATCTGACAAAATGTGAGATAGTGATTAACTTTGTTTTTCTCCTTGCCGGTTCAGCCAGCATTTATTCTCTCTAAATTAAAGCACAGAAGGTGGGTATGGCAAGAACTATTTTGCTTTGAGCTCCTTATATTAGTCAGAGGAGAGATAAAGACACCTCTAGAGTCTGCAAGAATGAGCAAAAAGTGGGCAAGTTTCCCAGTAAATGGACAGAATATACCTCACAAAGCACTTCTTGTCTCTTCATTCATTGTTAGGAGAACCTAGGAAAATTAATCATTTTGAGGCAACCTACCAGATTAGGGCCAGTTTACTAATATGACCTAGCACCATTGTAGCTCAAATCCTTACCCATCATCAGATGTGCCTTTTCCTCATGAGAATGAAAAGTTTTGTTGGAGCTCTTTTCTGGCAAGGTAATTTGAACATGTTAAGGATGATTCAGCAAAGCCCTTAATTGCATGTCTCAGCCTAGCCCTAATTAGCAGAGATGTTAAATTCTTGTAAAATCCTAAGCATATCCTTGTAGTTAACTTGGGCACACACCCAAACTGCTGAGTATGCAAGGGGGAAAGCAGGTGAGTTGAGCCAGGGTTTCAGTGGCAGGCCATGTAAATGGCCAAAGACACACAATATCTCTGGTAAAAACAACACCTGAACCTACAGCAGCAGAATTTCTTCTTTATTCTATAATCACAAAATTATCATTCCTAAATACTTCCTAAAACTTCACCCCCCTTCCCTCTTCTATTGTATGGACATGAGCTTTCTCCATCTTCCTGATACTGGAGCATTGTTCTCTGCATATTCCTGGGAGTTTTGTGCTAAAGAATGTTTTGAAATACAGAAGTCTGAAATATCTTTGAGAATCTGTTTCTTTTCACAGCGCTTTATTGAACTTGACTGTCTTGTGTTCCACTCTGAGAGTGACTGACTCTCTTTTTCCTAGGCTTCTACAGTTCACTTTTCAAGAGTTGGGAGGTCACTGGTATTGGCTTTTTTCCACCTCAGAGTTCCTGAATTTCTGCAGGAGATAACACAAAATTTTAATAGTGAAAACTGCTCAATATTGTCTGTTGTTCTGATGGATGACAGTATCCTTGCTCTGTGTCTCTTGGTACAGCAAAACACTTCAGCTGAAGAGGTTTTAAAAATCTATTTTGGCTACTTGAATACACGAGTTCTGTGGTAATGAACAGCCTTCTTACCAAGGTCAAATCAGACTAATTGCCACTAAGCAGATTTTTTAGTGAAAACAAGGCTGTATTATTTGATAAGAGAGTAAGCATTGTGGTTATTCTGCATCTTGCTTGTTTTAGTATGTATTGAGAATGTGCCAGAAACTTGGAGGTTTATTCCTTCTTCTTTTGCCTTCCCATTGCCCAGTGTGGGCACAGTCTGCATCTTGTAATGGCAAAGTTCCTGCCATCACCAGTATCCATTTATACAAATCATGGTCAGGATCCAGCCATGTGCTATGAATAGTCCTCAGACAACTGTGTCTTGACCAGCTTTTATTTTATTTATGACATTTATTTATTTTTGTATTTTATTTATGACATTTATTTTGTTCCATACCATTCTCTGGCTGGTTGCCCATGACAAGTACTATGGATATCCTCCACCCTTGGTCTCCCAAACCTGACATGTAAATTGCCTTCATAGGAAAAAAATAATTGTCTGCTTTATGCGGAACAGCAGAGATTTTCTATGACAAGAGATGTGACGATGGGCCAGAAACACGCTGGTGCTCCTACACCTGCTAGATGTCTTGTTTTAGAGTTTTATTCATTCAACATGGGTTTAAAATTACTATCAGATATAGTTTAGGGGATATTTTTTTTCCATTTTGGATAATTAAAACCTGGGGTGTTGTTTGTTTTTTTTTCTTTTGTTGTTTCTGTAGCTTAGAGTAAAATCCGCATTGTGAAAGAAGAGGGTATTTTCACTTGAGTGCTTTTGCAATTGAAGGAATGAAGTCCTCAACCTCTCCTGTTCTTTTCCCCTCTCTTGTGTAGTTCTGGTCATTTTTGATCCTTTGTACATTTACATTGCTGTGGTCTGCAAAGATGACTTGAGCTGAGGCTTTGTGGGCACTTCCAGATGAAATGTTTCCATGATTACCTGCAATTGCAAAGACTGAGTTCAGGCCCAGCTGGTCTCATCCATCCCATGTTCCCAATGTACCTATATACCCACCCTACAAGCAAAGAATCAGAGTTATTTTCAAAAGTCCCTTTGAGCATCCGTGCTTAAACTCTGCCCGTGCAGCCTCAACCTTCATTTCTGACTGGGGATGTCCTTCTGGCATCCTGCTCTGTATAAATAACGGTGTAGCATTGCTCTCATTGCCCTCCACGATGGGCTGTACAAGGGAATTCCTTACACATTTCCAAACTGTACAGCCCATTGGCATGGAGAGGAAAATGAGTGCAGCCTAATTCTTGGAGTATTTGTAGCAAATCATTACATAACTGTCACAGCTTTAGTTGCCCAGCCAAGTCATCCAAGGTGAGTTGTTTTAATGACAGGGTTTTAAGCCTGGGATATTTCCCAAATAATTCTATTTAATGAAATGAGACAATCTGCTCAGAAAACAAAAGGCATCGCTCGATTTCTCCTGAGATCCATGTGGCATGAGTGAGTTTGCTTTTGAAATAGGTCCTAATCAGCTGGCATGACCAGAAAATGTTTATAACTCTGGTTTTCATGGGTGACATTGAGGCTCCATGCGTTGGCACCTTTGTGCAGATCTACCACAGTGTAACACTGGTGATAATCTCTGTTGGTTTCTCCTTCAACTGTAGTGAGGCTCATGACAGGGAAAACTCTCTCGATGTATTCCTGTCTTTCCTGACTCTCCTCCCAGCTGGGAAAGTGATTTTTATATAAGAAAGGATGTCTATCTTGCAGAAACCTGTGCTGCTGGCCTATTCTTCTCCCTTTTTGATTTTCTTAATTTTAATTTTTTGGGGTTTTATTGAGTAAAGACAATTCTGAATTAATTCAAAGCAGAACCAAACTTACAAGGGTTGGGTAGGGGGTTAGAAAGGCACAGTAAGAATTTACCCAGAGCAAATTAATTTGAGGATCTACCTCAAATGAAGTAAATGAACCTCAGCAGTACTATGGAATTAAATCACTGCAAAATTTCTTCAGGCCTAATCATTAAAGGTCTAGTTAAAAGAACATTATTTGGCAGTATAGTGTCCCACTAACTTGTGAAATATATTACACTGGGACTTCCTTCCTTCCTTCCTTCCTCTCTTTCCCTTCTCTTCTTCCTCCCTTTCTTCCCCTTTCTCCTTCCCTATGTCCTTCCCTCCCTTGGTGTCCCTCAGCAGCCTGTGCAGAAAAAAAAATATTTTATTTTGAACACAGAACTGCAGTTTCCAACCTGGGGTTTGCAGACTCTCAGGGTTACTTGTAAGAAGGGAAAAATATGAAAAGGAACTAGGAAAAGCAACTTGAGGTACTAAATCCCTGCATAATAGCTATGCCCCTGAAAATAAAAGTGGACCTTCACAAAGCAAAATAGTTGGAAGCTACCAGGAAAGAAGGAATTATTACAAGAAAAAACATCAGGAGGTTTGGAAGGTCATTATGGTCAAATATATAGTGTAGGTAAACTTCAGAGGAAATCTGTTCAGTGTTAATGCAATTTTAGATCAAAGGAATAACATAGTACCTGAGCTGTAAACAGTTAGTGGAATTAAACTTTTGAACCTCTCTAAGACTTTCCTTTCATTTTATATAGCCAGTAAAATAAAAATCCTAGTTCTGTACCTGCAGTAAATTGACAGAAGTTCATTAATGAATTTGAACTCAAGTATTAAAGCTCTGAAACACTATGCTTTTGCTTATGTAGGGACTTTCATTTCAGTGGAACTCAATATGATTTGTGGACATGCATTTCATAGGGCACAGGTGGCATCAGAAGCCACATCTCATACTGCTGTATCTGGTGCAGCCATAAATAACTTACCAAAAATATGTAGGTTGAATTTTTTAAGGGTTTTGTGAACAAGTGATTTGTTTACAAAAACCAGCAAAGCTGCATGAATATGCCAGGTCTGGAAGTGATGAAGAATTCATCACTCCCAGACCTGGCATATTCATCAGGTAAAGGCACAAGGATGAAGAATAAAAATTATTTGCAATTCGAACACAGCAGCATTATGTAATTAAAGCACACAGTCAGGGGAATCTTTGTATGCCTGTGCATGCAAAACTGTCCAGCTCTTCTTGGATCAGGCCACCAGTGTCCCAACTCTTTGTCCAAGGCACTGCAATTTAATAGTATTTGCTCTTGAGAAAAGGTCTCAGGCTCCTTGCATAGACAGGTTGAAAGGAACACCACCTCCCCAAAAAGAAAAAATTACCCCAGAACAAAACCCCAGATCATTTCCCTGCAAATGTTTGCCACAGCAGGGGATGGCAGGATCATTGTTTACTTCCTTCCCACCCTTACCCCTAGGAGTGGGTAAAATGCTGGCTAGGTTTAGGGGTGCAGATTCTAAATCCTTTTGCATCTAAAATCTAAATCCAAGCAAAGTTATCAGCTTTCTTATGCTGGAGCCTTCATGTCTGATTCTCTCAGACTTTTCTGTATAGCTGTCACATCAACAGATATTTTTTTTTTTTTTTTTTATTTTGCCCAAAGCAGAGATTCTTGTGTAATCATATAACTCAGGGAGCTGGGGCTTTAGAAAAATGCTGAATATTATGCTATACTGCTGCAATTTGTCACAAGAATTGCTTCTCCAAGTTGTTGAGATCTACAAGGTTCAGCTTAGATTATCCAGAATAAATTTTCCCTTGACTGACAATCCAAAAGAATAGCTCCATGATTATTGTTTTGGGACTACCTTAAAGCAGGATTTCCCTTCCTTTGCCCTTGCCCCTGCATGCAGCCTCACTCAGCTCTATCCAGCAATCAGTTAATTTCTTTACAGAGATTCTCCCCAGCCACGAGCCAGGTTTCACAGGGTCCGTGGGTGTGTAGTTGTCTGCAGCAGTTGAAATGTGTGCAATAAAATAAATACTTTGTTTTCTGAAGCACATTCTCAGTAGTTGTACATACTGATCAACATCTTTGGCTCTTTTCTATTCCCTCAATACCCATGCTAGGCAGAGCCTAAATTTGGAATTGGGGAGCAGTTGCAGAGGGGTGTATTGAAGCCAAACCTCTGACACTGCAGTGCCAGGGGACATTGCACAGGACCATTTCCACTCTGTGTTAACCATCTTTTATTCTGTCACAGCAGTGGAAAAACCCTTCATGTAATGGAAAATCAGCCCCTTTCTATGCAACCCCAGCACTGTTTCCAGCTGTACAGCTGAACACTTTGTCCACCCTCCCCACCCAGATTCCCAGTGACCAGACAGAGAGGGCCCAGTGGGTCCCTACTGCTGATGTGGGGAGCCTCAACAATCTGCAGACACTCATTTAATTGCCAGCCAGGACCTTTGTGTTTCCAAAGGGGAGGATTTATATCCAAAGAGTGCTCATATCACTGCTTTGGGGAGCCAAGACTTGTCTAATCCTCTGCCGACTGCTGGTGACTCACGAGATGTCCAAGACAAGCAGCTTAACTTTCTTTTTCCTCTGTTTCTGTTTTCAAAGAAACCACTTCTCAGCTGCACACCAGGGGGCTGTTGTGAGTTTGAATTAATTTGAGGCTTCCAAATTAAAATTGCTGCAATACAGCAATTCATTTCACCCTGTGAGGAATATCTCAGATCCGCTGACTCTTCCTGTGGAGGCACCTGTTTCTCTCCGAAGCCAGCTCAGCTAACAAGCTTAGGCATTTCACTGACTCTGATGAGCTCTCTCGGGGTGTTAACTCTTCTCTTTGCAGGTCTTAGGACCCCACGGGCAGGAAACAGAATCCTAACTTGCATCACATGGGAAGTTAACTGAATATTGTGAGCAAACCCTATTTCCAGCCAGTACAGGCCTGCTGCTGTTATATTTATGCTCTGTCTTAAAAACATTCAATTGAGGATGTCATTAGGGGGTTAATGGAAGCATTGTACTTAGAAAGTCTCTCTGCAAGCTAGGCTACCCTCCTTACCTTACTGTGTGATCCAAGTCATTATTTTCCATCTCCTGCTGTAATTGTAAACAGTCAGATTTGAGCAAATAAGCTGCAGATGCATTTATATCAGGACAATAACATGAGGGGGGTTCGGAATGGCATGCTATGGCCTGATCAAGGAATAATGTAATTAAATTATTGTTTACAGAAAGAAAACTGGCACTTCTGGGTAGATTTTATTTTTAAGCTTTCTTGGAAAGAAACTTGAGTCTGAAGCATCTTTTAAAAACAGAAATTAGAGGTCGAACACTGGATGAGATAGCAAGAATAGAAGAATTTCATCTCCAGAACTTCATTAACAGCACATACACATCACACAAGTATGATTACACCATGTGTTTGTGCAGATGTTGGGCAGAATGAGACCATCTGTACTATCAAGGCATCCATCACTTAAAGGTTGTGTCAGCAACTACTAAACCCACAATTATCCAACCTTCAAGAGACTGAGTTTGCCTGAACTTGACTTAAAAAATGGATGCAAGATGTCAAAATACTGTCTTCATTTTGTGAGTGAGAGAATGCATTGCTCAAGGACTTTTTGGTTTTGTTTCTCTTTCATTTGGGGAGGACTGGAGTGGGACAGGGGGACACAGGACTTTGGGGGAGGGGGGAAAAGAGTTATCACTTTGAACTCCAATTTATTGTCTATATGTAAACAACTGGTGACATTTGAAATGTCTCAAAGTATCAGTATGGGATGGTAAGTAGGACACAGAGAAAATCTCCCATTACAGCACCATGTCTGTGCAAATAAAGCAAGCCCTAGATCCCCAGTAATGATAAGGGGAAATGTAGGCACCTTGCCTACATATAGATGTACACACTTGAGCACAGCCTGTGTTAAGTCTCAGAATTAACCCTGCCTTGATCCTTGCATTTTGTTTGGGATTATTATTTCAAAGAAAGGTTGCTCATTTTCATACTTGCATCTCTCATAACAGCTGGGTTACTACTGTGACCAGGTAAATAGTGCTGAGTGATTTTCATGGGCTCCTCCTCAGTGTTCTCCTGTTTTGGTGCTGTCACGACGTGGGAGAGGTGCGCTGTGACCACGCTTGAACATTGTGCAACTGCTCAATTTTCCTATTTCAGCTTCTGTACAACATCTTAGACAATCTCTCCAATCGTGGCTGCCAACCCCCAAACACTTGACAGCTTTATCCGATGGCATTTAGACTGAATTGAAACATGTGCAAAGTTTGGCCTGTCTCCAGAGCCAAAGTAGAGAGCCACCTCCACCGCTATAGGCTGTTTGCATCTTGTTCCTGTTTCAGGAGAAACTTGGAGGCCACCAAAAACATGCAGTCTGCTATGCAATCGCTGTGCCACAGCTTATGCAGCCAAACCACTCAGCCCTGTTGTGCCTGTAGCAGCTGGGATTGTAAATCCTTGTTTATTCTTCAGACTTCATCAGGACCATGGCCCAAACCACGCATCTCTGCTGTAGGTCACCTCCTATCTCCCTTGACATTACAACATTGCCCCTACAATCTATTGACTTTTTCATCTTCTCAGAAAACCTTTGGATGTGACACTTTTTTTCTTCCCAGTCTCGATTTGATCACTCCTCCAGTTTTCATGCTCCTTTACTCCTTGGATTGGAGAGATCCAACATTGCTAATAAAGCACTTGTTTGTGTATGTTAAAAGAGTGCAGAGAGCAGACTGGAAAATGTGTCGCACTTTAGAATTGCCCCTACACAGCTCCTACTCTGTTCCTGCAAGAACACCTGGATGGACCACTGGTCTGAGCTAGCAGAACACTTCTTTGATATGTCTTTTCCTGACTACTGTGTATTCAGATAGGTCATGCACTTCACCTGAAAAATGTTAGCGGAAAAAGCTTTTGGCTTCTCAAATTGCACACAATGTGCCTTGTAAGGAGACAGATCAGATAAAGAGGTTACTGCCTTTTCCCCCACCTCAACTGAATTCCTATCTCCCACCTTGACCTGGAAATTGCCATGCTCGCAGGGCTGGTGGAAAAGATGTGGGATAAACTCCTGTCCTGTTTCTGTCAAAATGATCCACAGTAGAAAAGACATTCCAGTTATCCTGAGCAATCTAACACCTTTCAGCTTTCCTTCCCAAAACAAAAGCAGATATCATCAATTGGATAAAGACTGCTGTGATTGAGAATACTGTGGGCAGGTTCGGAGGTGTGGTTTGATCCTCAAGTCTGAACAGAAGTCTGTTCCCATTAAGGAAAGAGGTGGGAAGAAGACTGTGAAGTTGTTGTGGTTTAACCCCAGCCAGCAGCCCAGCCCCACGCAGCCGCTTGCTCACTCCCCCAACAGCAGGGCTGGGGAGAGAGTCAGAAAGGCAAAAGCTGGAAAACTCGTGGGTTTGATAAAGACAGTTTGAAAGGGAAAGCAAAAGCCAAGTACACAAGCAAAAAAACAAGAAATGAATTTTCCCTGCTTCCCACAGGCAGGCAGCCATCTCCAGGAGAGCAGGATCCCATCACACATAACGGTTACTTGGGAAGGCAAAACTCATCACTCCAAATGTGCCCCCTTCCTCCTTCTTCCCCCCACTTTATATACTGAGCATGTTGTCACATGGTCTGGAATATCCCTCTGGTCCGTTTGGGTCACCTGTCCTGGCTGTGTCTCCTCCAATCCTCTCCTGCACCCCCAACTTTCTCCCCAGCGTGGCCATACGAGAAGCAGGAAAGGCCTTGGCTCTGTGTAGGCCCTGCTCAGCAATAACAAAAACATCTCTGTGTTATCAGCCCTGTGCTCAGCACATATCCAAAACACAGCCACACACTGGCCACTGTGAAGAAAATTAACTCCAACCCAGATGAAACCAGCACAGAAAGCAACATGGGAAAACTTCCCAATGACACTCCTACCTGTAGAAGGTGTGAACACTCCATTTCAAAGATACAGCAACTAGTATAAAATATTTTGGGCAAACAGAGCCATTTCATTCTTAAACTAGAACAGAGCTGCTGTCTTTTACGTACTAGGGAAGACATGAAAAAATCAGCCCTCAGATTTGCTCTTTTTGAACACTACTATGGAGGCTTCACAGAACGGTAGTGAATGTGCCAAAATGGGGTAATATATTCCATTTCCATTCACCCTTCAAATGGAAACTCACATATTCTCATATTTGAATTCCTTCATTTTTAAGTGAGGAAGGGATCCTTCTGACCAGTAGTATAATCCGCTCCTATAGTGACAAGAAGGTTCATAATGTCATTCTGCATCCATGGAAGAACTCTGTGAATTTTGTTTTTTTCAGAGTATCTTTTTTAGAAAGAATCATATTTTATTTTTCACTAAATTCTGTGAAGGAATATCCAGCATAGTATTCCCAGTATAAATGAAGGAAGCAGGAAATAAAGTTGTCTTGTCCTTCATAACCAAAGTGCAGTTAATAATCGGAACACCGTAGATAATTCATGTTGTTTCTAAATTGATACCTTTGATGCCTGGAGTGGCTACCTAAAAACAGAGGCTAGACAAAGATAAAAGAATTAAAGTAGGTATTTATTTGGAGGGCCTTCAAAGGTACACCCTGGGCAGTCAAAAGGCTGCACCCAAGATGGACCCTGGGTCACAGGTTCCTCACACTTTTATAAGTTTGGTCCATTTGCATATCAGGGTTAATTCTCCAATTATAACTTCAGTTGATGATGTAATTACCCCAAGTTTGCCCCCCCTTCAGAGGCTTTTAGTTTACACGTTTTGGGGCCTGGATCGGAGTGTCCTTGAAAAGCAAACCTAGAGAGGGTTTGTTATGTCAAACCAGCATGAGAGATCAGTAGTTAACAGGCCACACAAAACTTCAGAGTTACACACCAGGCAGTACAGGATTTGAAAAATATAAAAGTTAAAACCTTAGGCACCATCCTGGGTTCAGCAAGTTTTCAAAGAATGCTTGATTCACTCTCAGAAACTGAAACAGAGACCACGAGTTCTGACTCTCAACCCCATTTTAGATCCAAGGGAACCAGAACTGTCCCTGAGGAAAAGTTAAATTAAAATTAATTTCTAATGCACTCCAAAGGCCACAGTTCTGTGGCTCTCTTCATCACTGGATTATTACTGACAATCTGTTCCAATTTGGAACAGAGACAAGATGACAATTATGCTTCCTAACAAGTCTTGAAATAACCCATCATCTTTGAGGTACTTCAAGAAAATTCTCTTTTCACATATTATTATTGGCTGAGAACATCAGGTTCTAATCCCATTTCTCTGCAAGTATCCCTTTGCACCATATTCCAATTTCTTACTTATTTAGTGAGCACGGAGCCACAAAAAGCAAAAATATACAAGGTAAATACATAATAGGGGAAGTTACCAGATCCAATATTGAAATGAAATTCAAAGAACACTAGGAGAGATGTCTAGGAGAACACTAGAACATCATGCTCTTTGTCCCAGAATCCTGAAAAACTGGCATACTGATTGCCATATGAGTGTTTTCAGTAAATCTATCAAACTGGAATGGCCAGCATGTTACCTGTAGTCAAATGGTGAGAAGCTGGTCTGTGCAGATTCCAGCTGGCCTCAGGAGCAGAGAGGGCTGTAAGAGTTTCTTCACTTTAAAGGACAGAAATAAACAGAAAATTTAAGGTAACTATGAAAGAGCAAGTGTACTTGTAGGATACATCAGAAGTTTTTGTCCTGGGGAAGGGGAAGTACTGCTAAGATACTAACATCTAAAATACTGCAAACCTGTGGGTTTTTGTTTGAGGTCCATGGAGTACTTGTAGAAATTGAACAAAAGGCAGGTCAGAAAATCAGCTTTGCTTCCCAGATGCCTGCAGGCATTTGGAAAGGATCCCCAGCTTCATTCAAAAATTTGCAGGAAGAGAGAGACTGAGAAAGCTGCAGCCCATATCTATATACAAATTTGGCCATGTATATTCAAAGCAGAGAAGTTCAAACTAGATCAGGTGCAGAGGTGGACCACAGGATAATGAAAAAAACAGAGATTATTTTCTTATGAGGAGAGACACACTGAGTCAGCTTGTTTAACTTCAGCAAAGTGGAGGCTGCAGAAATATATGTTGTCTGTCAATACATCAGTGTGTGATCACTGGGGAAGCAAACACAATTGTTAGCAGACAGGACAATGCTGGCAGAACCAAATGTGAATATATTGCTCATGATTATTTTAGGCTGAAAACAAGAAGTGTTATGACTAGTTGAGGAGTAAGATTATGTGACACTCTTGCATCAGAAGCACCAGAGGAGAGATGATCAGAGCAATGGAGATGCATTCTGACCTGCTTTTGCACAGGATTATGTGACATCCCATGGTAGGAGGGATGTAATGACCCAAAGGATTGATTTCCCTCAGATGTTTTATTTTTCTGTAATTTGCCTCACTGCCCACTGGTCTTTTAATCCCATAACCTGTCAGATTGAAAAATCCCAGTACCATCAAGGTTAAGAAATTTCATAATCAGTTTAGAAGCAGGAAGACAGGGCTAAACCATGTCACTCTAGAATGCCTTGGACATTGGTAGATGTCACAGACTCTGTAGGGGAGGCCTCCCAAGACCGTTAGACCTGTTACACATTCAAGCCATAAGAAATCTTAAAAATATGTAATTATTCAACCAGAACCACCAGACTTGCCTCCCATCCCAGAAAAGGAGTTTTGTCTGGTGCAGGGGCAGAATAAACAGCAGATGAGGTGATGGGCAGTTCACCAGTCTCCTTCCCTGCATTTTTTTAATACTGTTAACAGCATGAAAGATCATGGATGTAGCAGAATCATAATATAAAAGCAAGTGTTTATTAATGCAGTGGGACAACTTAATATTAGAAAGATAACAATAACAGAACATATGACTTAGTGGAATATGTGCTTTTAAAATCTCTTCAGCATCTCTTCACTTGAAAAATTAATTCATTAGAAGTATCAATTTTTGAAATATTAGTGAAAATCAGCAAGGCTTTCAGGGACAAACAACAAGCTTTTATTTGCCATGTTGTGACCTAATCTGTTGATGAATCAAAACATGTTGCTGTGTGGCTCCTTGTAATAAATGAAGGAACATTCTGCAATCCCTCGCACTCCTCCTTTGTCTGGAGTGTTTGCTTTTAGGGCTCTGATTTGCAAAACAGTTATATGGTGATGTATCACTTTATTCAGAAGATAAATTCCCTGCTTATTACCATACATTCTGGGAATTTTTCTGGGATAGAAATGGAGGTCAGTTTTGCTGTACAAGATCCTCTAGGATCATACAGAGTCAGGTAACCCTGGGTGAATACTCTGCAGGTTTCCTCTTTATAGGGGTCAGCAGGAGAATTTATAACTGGGTTTTAATTTGAAGCCATTCATTACCCCAGCTCTCTTTCAATTGCCTCTTTTCATATTTTGTGGCCTTGTCTTTTCCTAACGCAGCCTAACATCATCCTTGTGGTTGCCCAGCACAGAGCACCGAACAGATGTTTTCTTTGAGCTGTGCTCAGCCATATCTAGGCCCTTTCCCTCAGTAATTACAGTTAATTCTAGGAATCCTTGGTGAATATTAATAGTGAAAATGGTTCCATCAAATATCCATAGCATTACACTGAATGCTCTTTCAGGATGCAGTGCTCAGTTACGCACGTGCATTACATCACCCTGAAGTTGCATGTACTTTTCTTCATGCTTAATTAGATTGATAAAGAGTGCCTGGAGGAATGGGGGAATGGGCTCTGGCTTCCCATAAATCCCTAAAGCACATTATACCCCACACTCAGAAGTGTCTTTCTCCTTAATGTTCCCCTCTAATTTTTCGGTATTTTCAACATTTATCATCCAACGAGATGGGAAGGAGCTGGTTGCCTTAAAATATATAAAGGTTTTCCCTCCTGTACCCTGCTCAGTTTCTCCTGTTTGATCCTGCAGTAAAAATACAGCTCATCATTACAGTCAGACCAAAATACTGCCTTTAACTATGTCATTGACTGTCATCATCACAGGCTTAGCCTGTGACTTCATCCCCGGGCCAGAGAGGGGAGTGGAATGGGAAGCAAAGGAGAATGGCTGTGATTAAGTACAAATCACCAGAGCAATTGGAGAACGTGAACAGACTGGAAAAAGCACACAGAGACATCTCTCAGTCTCATGAATTCACAGGTTTTTTTCCTACTTACAAAAGCCTATTTTTGATGTTTACCACCTTCTTTGCTCCCACTCTGTTTAAGGAAGGTTGGCTGGGCATAAAGGAAAGCTACAAAGGTAAATAGCCTGGTCTTTGTATCTAGCAGCTGTAGTACTGCACCCATAGTGGAGGGCAGAGAGACAATTCTCTGAAGCACGTGATGCTCCCTGAAGCCGACAGGAGCATAGCTCTCTGTCTGCCCTCTGACTCAGGCAAGCAACTCTTACAGATCTCTCTTTATTGACTGATTTATTGAAAGAAATCTCTGATGCACTTCTGTTGGCTTCTGTTATCAAAACAGGCACTCAAGAAAATGTGGTTCTCTTTCAGTCATGCAGAAATTTGCCCTATAAAGCTGGAATCATAATGTACATAATTAGCCCTCTAGGTAATTGTCCACACCTTGCAGTCAGTCATTAAGCAGGACTGAACACTGCACAAAGTCTTGTGAAAATAAGACTTTGCTTAACACAATAAAAATTTGACTAATGGTGTTTCAGATCAAAGAAGGAAAGACACTGTAAAGGATGGGAAAGAAGCAAAGGAATTATCAATTGCAGGGATGACAAGCTGTCCAGGTGCCTCTGCAAAATGTTGATGCAACAATTTGGGCAACATTTGGCGTACCATGAATATCAAGGTAATAGTTGCTTTTTATGAAACGTGCAACCAGTGCCAAGCATAGTCCTTGTTAAATGGCATAACCATTCAAGGATGCTGTTGCAACATGCTCCTGTAAAAAGAGAAGAGAAATAATCCCAGTGGCCCAATGCTGTCCAGCAAAGTGCATGCAACTGCATTCAACTTGCAGGCATTATGTTATAGGTTTGGCTTTCTCATCAATATTAATATTGATCCTTTAGCACCTTTTGTCTAAGGATCCCAATGCAGTTGACAAGCACAAATTACCAAAGCTTAGGCAACACCCAGAAGAGGCGGGTAAGTGCTGCATTCTTTTAACACTCAGGCATAAAATGGCAAAGTGAGGTTAACTGACTTCCATGAGGTCCGGCAGTGAGTCAGAATGGGAGTTGGAAAGTGGTACCCAGGAGTTACTGTTCTGCTGCTGCTGAACAAGCACAAGAAGAGGAAATTGGGGAGTTGCCTGAACACTGTTTGCTGCAGCTGGTGCTGAGTCTCACAGCCCCTTAGCTTCATGCATGGTGCCCTCGGGAGCTGAAGCACAAACACACTCTCAGCCCATATGCTCAGATGCTGGGAATACCCCAGAGAGCTCCTACAGGTGCTGTGAAGAGGATTCCTCTGGGCTGATGAATGCAGAGAGTGATTTTAAGCATTGTGTGAGTTCAGTATGGAAGGGGAAGGGGCAGGACTCCTTTTTCCAGCAACTTCTTTAGTTTCTGTTACCACAGTCCTTCCAGTTAGGAAAAGGTGTAGGGATTTTTTGTTTGTTTCGTTGGTTTGGTTTTGGTTTTGATTTTGGTTGTTTTATCCTTCATTGGTAACAACAACAATAATATTGATACGTTTCCTGATTTCAAGTTGCTGAAATTGCAATCATTTCATCGGTCTGAAATGTGGTTAAATCATAGGGTTTCCATTTCACAGATGAGTAAATGGAGGTTAAGGACATGCATCTGTAGCAGAACTAAGAACCAGAAATCCTTTACTGACACTGGACAGATTTCCTTTGGTGGCTACAGGGAAGTTTTGTATACGAACATGATAAAAGATTTAGATTAATCTGCTGAGATATTGCCCTGTAGACTGACATCAAAGACACTGTCTAAACCAGAGAATAAAAAAGATCATTACCGTAATTTCCAGCCTAGGAAAAGCTATTACCAAAGCCAAAGCTATGGCTGAAATCACTAATGATACCATGGTTCAAAAGTTGCTACTCTAAGCTAGAATGTTTTATTTCACAGCTGTAGAGGGCTGTGGATGCATGGCTACTTACCATGCCCAGCTGATACCTGTTACACAATGATGCACTGATTGCTTTGGCTTAAGAAATTGCTTAGACCTCTAGTCTGAATTTTGGCTGCATCAAAATAACCAGGTTTTTTCTCAGTGTAAGTGGAGTTTTTCCTGTCCCACATATGCACTAGCCAGTGGCTGCTTTCCTGCTCCTGTCCAATGGCCACTGGCAATGGATTTTCCACTCTGTGTGTCATCCCAAAATAAATTCTGCCTGAGTGAGCTATAAATCAGTGGATGATCTCTGAGGCACAGTGGCTCTGTGTTGCTCAGCCTACACTGATACAATATAGGGCACAGTGCCACAATCCAGCTGTTGAGATATGAATAAACGACAAGGAATTATGTACAGACAAATTTAAATACTGCTGACTTAGGGGAAATAAAATCACTGAGGAACTGAACGATGCTGGCAGGCTTGAAGCCAAAATCACATTTGCTTTTGTTCTGCTCTGACATGGGGTATAATTGGGTTACAGTGGCAACATTGAAATACTCTTTTTTTTAAGGTGAAGAATGCAGAAAAACTTCTGACACTGGTCGGTAGCAGTGAACAACACAATTGCTCCTCAGGAATCAGATAGAATCACAGAATCATAGAATATGCCGAGTTGGAAGGGCCCATCAGCATCATTGAATCCAGCTCCTGGCCTTGCACAGGACACTCCAAGGATCACCCCTTGTGCCTGAGAGAATTGTCCAAGTGCTTCTTGAACTCTTTCGGGTGTGGTGCTGTGACCACTTCCATGAGGAGCCTGTTCCAGTGCCCAACCACCCTCTGGGTGAAGAACCTTTTCCTAATATCCAACCTAAACCTCCCCTGACGCAGCTTCAGGCCATTCTCTTGGGTCCTGTCACTGGTCACCAGAGATAAGAGGTCAGTGTCTGCCCCTCCTCTTCCCCTCATGAGGAAGCTGTGTCATTCAATGAGGTCTCCCCTCAGCCTCCTCCAGGCTGAACAATCCAAGTGACCTCAGCTGCTCCTCATATGGCTTCCCCTCCACGTCTTTGATGTGGTCCCCCCTTCACCATCTTCATAGCCCCCACCTTGGGTGCTCACTAATAACCTAATATCTTCATATTGTGGTGCCCAGGACTCGAGGTGAGGCCACTCCAGCCCAGAGCACAGCAGGACAATCCCCTCCCTTGCCCAGCTGGTGATGCTGTCCCTGATGCCCCCAGAACAGGGATGTCCCTCCTGGCTGCCAGGGCACTGCTGACTCGTGTTCAACTTGCCACTGACCAGGACTCCCAGGTCCCTTTGCACAAGGCTGTTCTCCAGCCTCTCATTCCCCAGTCTATACAAACATCCAGGGTTGCCCCTGACAATGACTGTGACTCTGCCTGGCCTTCCAGACACTCGGATAGCCACTGGTCATTAGAGTCAGGGTCATTACAGTTTACTCCAGTAAGGTACTAACAACAACAAAAACAAACTCTCCAGAGTGAGTGTCCAAATAATATTTTTTATTTTTTTTTCCCCTTTATGTTTTTAACTTTGGGTGGAGTAACAATGAAAACAGTGAAATATCCAGAATGTATAATTTGGTTTACCAGTGATGGTTGTCCCAAACTTTCTGAGGGAAATATGGCCTGAAAGCACTTCCCCCACACTGAGGAGCGTACGGGTGAGGATGGGGCTGTGGTTGGTCCCACAGCCCCTCTAGGGTGCTTCTCCTGCCTCTCCCTTCTCCCTGCCCCAGCACAGGCCATTCCCCAGGCTGCAGCCCTTCAGTGAAGAGCTGTGCAACACGGGCAGCTGGCACAGCTCCTTGGGATAAGCAGGAGAGCAACAGATGGCTGAGACAGAAAATAGTGCTGAGACTGGAAAGGAATTTCAGCATTTCAAAGCCTTTGGCCTTTACAGTGCTAGGAATGGATTTGGAGGATAGTTGCAATTCTATTTTTGTTGTCTGGTTTGGGGACTCTTCGTTTTGCCAGACTCATGTATCACCAGGCACTGTCTGCAGGAGCCAAGGCAGGTCCAGCTGTATCATTTCTTGGAGCCAATCCACCACTGCAAGTGACAACTTCCAAGGATTTCACTTTGACATTTACTTGGCTCATGCTATCTTTCCATTAACACACTTCTGGAGCCTCCTTGAGAGAAACACAGGGCACCAAAAATGCCTTTAGAACACCTATTTCAGCCATAAAATTTCAGTAACTAAGGCTGAGTTTCTGTCATTGGGCAGCACTGGTCATTTTTTTGTGCCCTTGGCTCTCCAGCCTATCAGACTGAATGGCTCATCCTGGGCTGCCTGGTGGCACTGCTTTTACCCTTGCGAGTACTTGCAGAAGGTATTGAATTCATACCTTCCTCTGCACAGCTATTATTTATTAATGTATTAGACCTTCACTCACTATATAGTCTTGGATTTAGCTTGCAGTGAGATACACAGTGAGATAGCCTGTTCAGCTACCCGCCAAAAGTCAATAAAATGCTGTAACCTGAGATGGGAGAGCAGTTGCACATTCAGGGGTCTGAATCAGTCCACCTGAAACCACAGTGGTGTATCTATCCCAGTAGGATTGGAATGGTGATTATTCCAAGAGACCTGGTAGGTGAGGGCAGACTTCATCCTTTTAAGAGTTTAATCTCTCAGAGCCAGAAAGCTGTATATTAAAATGAAAGGTAAATGGATAAATATTTAAAGCAGACTAGGAAGGATTCATTTAGATACTTTGAAATTGGTAGCAATGTTTTGCTAAGATGAGAAGGGAGTTGCTGGAGAGATATCTTGGTGCTTTTTTTTTTTTCCCCCAGCAAAATGTTTTGGTTTGGTTTGGTTTGGTTTGTTTTTTTTTTTGTCTAGGACAAACTCTGTATCTCTTTGTAGTGCAAAGTAAAGTGTGTCCTCAGGGTGGGAAGGCACAAGCAAGAGATTAAAAAAAAAGAAAGAGCAGTGGGCAGTTACAAGATAAATTTCAAGGTCTTTTCCATTGAAAAGCCTTAGAGGCAAAAAACCCCATTGAATTGTCTTTTGTGTGCATCCCAGGAGAATGATTGCTCCTTTGGTGTGTTGAATCTGTGTGTTTACTCATGTATTAAAATTGCTGCTTGGTCTGCAGTGTAAAGATAACATAAAATGAATCCTAAATACCAGATATAGGTTTACAGCCTGAGATGCTTTCCAGAGCTGTCATCACTTCTGGGTTGTGGTTGTGATGGGATGTAATGTTTTATGCTCTGCAGCTTCCGGACAAAGCCAAGGCTAAAGGGATTTAGAGAAACCGACCAACAGATGTAGACTAGGAAACTGCTAGAGAAACACACAGCAAGTAATGAGGAATTGCCAAGGAAGAGAAAAAGTCCAGAGGAACAAGATTAAAAATGTAGGTTATCACCTTGCAAAGTTTATCCTGCCTTGCTGTGGACTGGAGCTCACGGGGACTTGGGGACCGACACGAGTGGGTCCCAGACTGTCAGGGAGAAGAGGAGGGGGAGCAAGACACAGCTCTCAGGCAGGCAGAAACTGATCTCATTCCTTCAGCAAGGCCACATCAGCCACTGTGCACTAGATGAAGTTGTTTTACCTCTGTATTCATAGTGCCAAAATCACTTACTTTGGTGGGGTGGGGAGAGGTCAGTCTCGGAATACAACGGCACCCAGGAGTGGCTGTCTTTGATGCGGTCCTACATAACCAAAAGTAACTCATCTTTCCTTGTGATGGTATTACCTGTGAGGTTGTTGCCAGTGCCCCCCTTTACACACTCACAGCCTGGGAGCCTGCAGCACTGGAGAAATGAACTTCTGGCCAAGAAGATCTCGGATTTGTCTGACGTGCCATGTCGCATGATTTTTACCTAATTTCTCAGGAGGATAAGTGCTCCAGGAAGTGGAACAGGAGCTGTGGTCATCAAAATGGGCTGTGTTGGCAGACACCATTTGGGACATCTGGCATTTGGGGAGGGAGCAGCAAGGGAGAGGGGTCATTGCTCTTACTCTGCATACACCTCCTTGTGCTGTGAGCCAGTGGCTGCTTTGTGGCAGGGTTTCATTTGTGATCAATGAGCTATTATCAGCATTGTTAGAAAATCCACCATGGTTGTCACCAAATAACATTCATCTCCTACTCAGTTCCTGCTTTTGGCTGTCAGACTTTGAAGGAAATCAGACACTAAGGTGGAAACATGGGAAAGCAATGGATGGCTTCAGTTTAGGCTGTATAAAGAGACCAGTTGCTCTGTGAAAGCCCACCTGTGTGTGTTTGGTATTGATAGCATTAGTGCAAGGTAATTAATATTCCAAGATTGTAAACCTGCTCCAGATTAAATAATATGCCCTGCAAAGGAAATTACCAAGCCATTGTTTCTTAATAACACTGAACAGGCATTTATTTTCTTAATGAATTTTGAGTACTGGCCTCACACTTCAGCACTGTCTCAATAAGCCTCCCCTAATTAAAGTTTTGTTAGCACAATGGGTCCTTGAAATTTCCAGAAAATATTAGACCAGTAACCTTTGTATATTTGTACTTCCTGAAGTCTTCTTCAGCCAGATTCTGGATTTGTGCTGCAAGCTGTGGTTACCCACATAGCTCAAGGGAAATCTACATTATGTGTGGTCTGACATCACCCAGGAGGATTGTGAAGATAGCAGAGTTAATTTACT
This sequence comes from Ifrita kowaldi, assembly GCA_013398055.1. NCBI lineage: Eukaryota > Metazoa > Chordata > Aves > Passeriformes > Cinclosomatidae > Ifrita > Ifrita kowaldi. Next base: position 3,961 of record VZRS01002631.1, on the reverse strand, counting down.
GGGTTATTGTTAACACGGTTCAAATAAAAGCCTCCTGATAGAGAGGTTACCTCTGTTGTTTTGGATCCTGCCTCTGTGGGGTGTTTCAGAATTATGGGAATCACAAGACTACTGCCAGACTGCACTGAGAGGCTACATGTACATGAAGTCATCCCTCAGCCCTCTGTCTGCAAGAATAAATTACTGAGGCACAGTGCTTTAAGTGTGCTTGCAGTCAAACATCAAACTGATACCGGAAAGCAAAAAAAAAAAATCATAATTTTAAGAAATGTGGTTAGAGTCAAGCAGCTTCTTTGAATTATCTTATGTTGAATTGTGTGGACAATATCTCATGCTCATAAGATAGAAAAGTTAACTTTAAAGCTTCTGGCCTGTATTTGTGTACAATGAGAATTTCAGTTCCTGCTTGAGGTCTCTTTCTTGTCATCAGCAAGCAAACATCAGGCCAGTGAAGTAACCTTCTGTCTCATATTTGTCAGTCTGAAAGCAGCAGGGCATGCAGCACACAGAGGTTAGGTAGGTCTTCATCAGCAGTAGGGTTTAGATGTTTTGAACATGGATATGTTCCATAAATGCAATTGTTTCATTTTGGTACCAGGCTCTATAGAAGCCAGGGGCTCACTCTGAATGTAGACCTCTCTGCTGGCTGTGCACCTCTCTTCTGTCCTGTTCTTCCTTCCTTCCACCATTACGTGCAAGACAGTAGAGATCTTACTCACTTTGAAACTTCACACCACAAATACTTGCATTAAAGAGGATTGCAGAGACACCATAACACTGAGCTAGCATAAGGGTGCCTGCCACTTCCTGGCTTTAAACAGTTTTCAGGTCCCCTTAGCAGCTGGGTTTTACATGTGCAATAAAGTGTTTTTCATGATTGCTAATCATCAGACATTGGTGCCCATGCTGGAGGGTTAACATTGATGCCCTCTTCATGCTGCAGCTGTTATTCAGAGATTTGCTCACATTATATGATTAGATCAAAGGACCCTTTCTAACATTTCCTTGAGGGTGAATGGAAGGGTTTACTTAAGAAACAATTTTGTTATTTATTTTTCCCTTGGTTTGCTCTAGCTTTCAAAACAGGTACAGTTTCAAATCATCACTGGTACTGATGGAAAACTTTACTCCATTGGTTTGCAGTGGGATGCCATCCCATAGACCCATGAAATGATCCCCACTTTTATCATTTATTGAATTACCACATTTTTAATTAACATAAAGCTTCACCCACTTATAAGTAGCTCTCTTCAGCAGCTAGTGGCCTCCTTCATTGTTACGTCATGGTAAAACCTCCAGTGTGCTGCCAGACAGTTTGATCCAGAGCTTCATTTTGCCAAAAATAGCCTGAAACCTCTCATTTTTCTAACACTTTTCTCTCTCCAGTTTAAGATAAAATATTCTTTCTAGTCTTTAACTGTCAATTGCCTCCTAAAACAACAACTGTGGATATTTTTTTAAAGAGAATTAGTTAATGGAGGCAGGGAGGAAAGAATACGCTGCTGTTTCATGTTCTCCTACAAAGGGGCAATGAAGCATCTCAGGTTTTTAACCTTGACTTTGAAATGACTTTGTAATTATGCCTTCTTAAGACAGTCGGTTTTAAAGTCTGCTCATCACTGGCTGAGTGGGAGAAGGAATCTTGTCATTCATGATGGCTGATAACTCGCTTGCCAGATCAAAATTAAGAATAACCTTTCACCAGCAGCTCTAGCACAGCCATCATCCTTTCTGCCTTCTCAGTGGGTACCAATGAGATTACAGCCAGATTGCACATGACAAACCAAAAATATCCCCAGCAGTCTGTTAAAATTTAACTCCTCCAAAAGATTGCATCCTCACAAGCTCTGCAGCCTGGTGTAGTTCAGCTGATCAATGGGAGCTGAATCATACGCTTTATTTTTTTCAAAGTTTTCAGAAATCTCAATTGGAAAAGAGTCTGTGCTGCAAACAGGGAGTGATGGATCATGGTGTTATATCCAGCACAGATTGCAGGGTAAAGTCTTTTCAGGATTAAAGCCCCAGGCCTTTAGAACTGACACGGTAAAATTCAAAACTGATTCTGCTAACAAAACCTTAGCTAAGTCCTGTCTGCTTCCCTTCCCTGAGCCTTTCATTGCTCTAGTAGGTTTCTCTTGTTCTGTTGGAAAACACATGGAACTACAGCATTAGCTAAAGGCACCTCAATTTATCACCTATATTCCGAGCTATTACAAGGAAAAGGGGTTTTTTACAGTTGTCAGATCTCTCTTTAAGACTTCTCCCATTCACCAGATACATAGGTACATAGAACTGGTGGGGTAAAAATTCCTGAACTGACAGCAGATAGGCTGAAAAAAAAAAAGAAAACATCAAAGAAAAATAATCAGTAACTTTGAACATCTTGAGTTCAGGGCACAGTGACAGTATGTTTGGGGCCATCTTCCTTAAAGAGGGAAATTACCAGACATCAGAAGTGCTTAGGTCATTGAAGCGAGGAGATTGTCACATGAAAGGGTTTGGCTTTGGGCTTTGCTGTCTGACTGTCACCATTTCTCTGTGCCTACTGTCTTTCATCATTACCCTGTTCTTTTCTTCCCCTCTTGGGCTCATGCTTGGAGCTCTGGTCTTTTCACTATTAAAGTCACTGAGAGTTTTGCCAGTAATTACTATAAGCATAAGATCAAGCTCTTACTTTCCTTTCATACTCTTTCTTAAGTTTCCCAAATGTTTCTTTCCAGGCTTTGTTCCCCAAAGCACAGGTGTTCATTCTGTCTCTCTTCTTTCTTTGGTTTGTTTTTTTTTTTTGGTTTTTTTTTTTTTTTTTTTGGCTAAAGAATAGAAACACTTCAAAAAAATCAATTCATAATTTGATTGGCCAAGCATTCTGGGAAATCCTCTTTAGGATAGGGGTCATGATCAAGGTAGTTTAGATTTAATCTCTCCTTGAAATAACAAACCAATGTCTGTAGGATGTTTAGTTGCCAGAAAATAAATTCAGAATACACATGCCCATGCTCACTCCCACATACAAACTTTCCTGAAAGTAATTTGGTATTCATGTTTAAAAATAATTAAATAATTTCTTGTTGCTCACATCCAAGCCCTGTGAACAATGCATGCAGTTAAAGCTGCTAAATTAAACCTTCCTGACTCCATAATGCTGGTACATCAAGCAGATGTGTTCCGGAGTACTACCCACTGCCTCGATGTCTCCTGAATAGCTGCACATAAAGAGAGAACACTCATATAGCACTGTCTATAAATATAGCAACCAGAATACACTCCGGAGATGTTGTGAGGGCTCCAAAGTTAAGTTTAGTTTGAGGTTTTGAGCTCAAATCAGAACTAAAACTGATGTTATAATGATTGAATACACTTTCCAGATTTAACATCTTCACAACCCTATTTAATTTCCTGTAATATTTTTAGTTCACATGAAAAGATGTTCTCCCTATTCATCAAAAATTATTTTAAACCTGACAGGAGGAAAATGAAGTTACTGATGTCTGCTTCCTTTATTTAGCACTTTTCACTTACATCCTGTGCTCTCACATCAGCTTCTTACATCTGTTTCGGGAACCGGGGAGAAGAGCTGGTCAGTAAAATTGTCGGAAGCGTAGGAGATATAATAAGGAGACAGATGTGCATTTGGAGCTGAAGTTACACTGAGTAAGTTTGTTGATGATACTAAATTGGGAGGAGCTGTCGACTCCCTTGAGGGCAGAGAGACCTCAGCAAATGAGAGACATGGTCTATCATTAACCAAATGAAGTTTAACAAGGGTAGGTGCTGGATTCTGCACCTGGGACAAGGCATGCCTGGTTGTGGGGACAGACTGGGGGATGAGAGGCTGGAGAGCAGTGCTGTGGAAAGGGAGCTGGGTGTCCTGGTTGACAGAAAGTTGAACGTGAGGCAGCAGTGCCCTGGCAGCCAGCAGGGACATCCCTGTTCTCGGGGACATCAGGCCAGCTGGGCAAGG